>JAHLWZ010000811.1:0-122388 GCA_020536535.1 Pelomyxa schiedti
CCCCCCCCCCCCCCCCCCTTTTTTTTTTTTTTTTTCTGATTTGTTTGTTCAGATTCACGATAACGGAGGAGGGGGCATATACTGGAGGATGTAGTGATTATGTAGACAACAAAGTATACATAGTGTATGGCGGTTATAATGTACGAATCGATACTCTTGACCCTGTCACTGGTGTCGTTACTACGGGGTATATCTTAACAAAAATAAAATTCTTTTTTCTGGGTTTTTATTGACTATGTCATTAGCACTAAATTCACACTCCCTGAGCAAGTGGCTGATATTAAATGCGATTCTGTGTGGCACACAGTAGTGCTATTTACTTTGGCCGTTGGTCAAATGAGTGCTTCTGTGTATAATGTTGTTCCTGCCACAGGAGAGTTCACATTAAAGTCATATTATAACTCATCAGACTCCCAGCTTTGGTTAAGGTAGTACTCTTTCACAAGACGTTGGTTGGAGTTTTCACTTTTTACAGCTATGGAGACCAAACCTACGATAGTGAGTCACATCAATTCTTTTTCCCGAATCTCTATGGCGAAAAACCTCCTGGACCCACTTATATTGGAGATATGATTGTGTTCAATTTGGATACTGGGGATGTTTCCCTTTATCCTTGGGAAAATCAAGCCTTCCTCTTTGAGGTATTTCCAAAAAGACCTGTTACTTCCCGTGTCTAATTACTTTTAGTCTCCGTCTGCCATTCCTGGGGGAAAAACCCTCATCGGAAATAACATGTCATTCATTAGATCATTTGGAGACCGCAACATTAAGCGATCCTTCAGGAATCCAAGTAAGCTCTTAGTAAATCCGTCACATCATAACCGGCATTCCACAATAGAACCACAGGCCGTGGACCAGTTTTTCACCACGTTGATGGTGAACGACTACAACGCCAACACATTCACCAACATTGGCCCCACTGACCCCCTCGATGGTGGAGTATGGGGAGTGGGTTCTGTGTATGATCCAGCAAGCAACCAGTATTACTTGTTCGAGGATGCACCCGCGGCCTTCAGCTACCTTCTGACTTGGGATGTTACAACCGGGGTCAGGACTCAGTCTCAATCTTTCGTATTGGACCCTTATATCTGGATGGGGTATCTGACTGAGGCCTAAATGTAGTTGTTTGGCGAAACGGTGATAACACTGTCACGTAATTTATTTCTCTTGTTCTAAACACCCTTTTTTGGTTGAAATTATTGTTATTATAATGTGTTGACAAAATTGTTTCATGAAATGATACAGCTGTCTTCTTCGGATTTTGTTGCAGAGGATGATGTGGTTGCTGCAACCACTTCCAACAAAGACTTGGCGTTCTTTGAAGGTTTAGTGGGTCCAGAGTTTGTATACACTCCATCAAGGGTTTTCTCAAACCTACGGAGTTGTGCAACAAATCCAAGGTTGGGGCACACAATTGGCCGCTTTTCCCTGACCAGTGTGAAGGCGTCTTCATATCCCACATTACAGTGGTGCATGACGTAGGAAGTCACAATGGTAGCAGACCGGGATATTCCGGCGGCACTAGGGAAAGTTTGTTGGTTTTATTTATGTGGGTTTCAGAACGTGGGATCAACCAATGAACAAGGACACAGCCACCTCTTTGAAGTGCGTTGTCAATATACTGGTGGCATTTGGTGAAGTATGAGAATAAGTTCACTGTCGGTTGATCGTCCACTGGAATTGAAAGGTAGTCGAAAAGCTGAAATTATTGGGATACAGGAGAAAAAAGCCCGGAGATGGGAAGTACCGGAGGAAAGTATTTTGTATCCATGTCACAAACAGAAAGAATGTGGGTGATACCACTTGACTTTTCGGGGTGTAAATTGCACGTATATAGGATGAATGACAGCATTGGAAACCTTGAGGAAATGCTTGTTTTGAGCTGCCCATATAGACCCAAGCCACAATCCAGGTAATATAAGATCGGCATCATGGGAAGTTGTCTCTATACATTGTGATGGAAGGGGAGTTTGTGCTCCGGGCATAGTCTGTGGAGGGGTTAGAATGATGGCACATCGAAAAGGAGAGTACCTTATTTCCTACAAAATTACATTTTCTGAGTGGTAGAAGCTTCAGCTCTTCAGGGAAAACTTCAATATCATTATAGCTGGTTATAAATAAGAAGTAATGCAATTAATATAATTTAGTCGAAGTACCTCAAATCTAAGTTCTGAAGAGAAACAAGATCGGAAATTGTTGAGGGTATACTGGTAATACAATTTTTATTGACTGAAAGATGAAGCAACTTGGTGGCTTGTAGTACTTCGGGAAATACAGAAAAATCGTTGTCACTGGACTTTGGTTAGAAATTCACACCCAACATAATTGACCTACTTCAAATTGAGTGTTGTTAACAAAGGGATAAATCGCATGGTATCAGGGACTCGTTTAAGGTGATTGCAGGAGAGGTCAATGCTGTTTGATTGATTGAGGGGGTGGCGAAAGGATCACTAGAACTCACCTTCCTAGATGCATTAAGAGCCGCATATCTTCAAATGGTGGGGAAAATTCGGTTATATTGTTGTATTGCAGTTTCAATGTCTTTAGGGAGCTCAAGGAATACAAACACGATTCCACCATTGATAACTGGTTATTTGATAGATCCAATTCCACGAGAGAGGTGAGTGCCCCTGTATTCTGTTAATAATTCGGAAAGGTCTGTGAATTTATCAACCAAAGGATGGAGGCAGTGATGCGATGCTATTGTGCCCCGCCATAAGACTTTTCAATTTCGTCATACTACCTAAATACTCTAAGATCAAGATTAGTATAACTTCTACCAACCTATGTTGGAGGGGATATCTTGAATGGAATTAAAGGAGAGCAGTAAATGCTGCAAATTGGTAAGAGTCGCTATATTGAAGTGATTGAGTTTCTTTTGAAAAGGAAAGAAGTAGGTGGAATAAAAGTAAAGAAGAGAGCTGTACCTATCTGTTCTGGGATGTGAGTTATCTTGTTACTGCTTACAGAAAGAGAATCTAATGCTGTGAGTGAGAAGACAGTACTTGGTATCTCGGTAAATGCATTTAGTGAAACTGACAATCTTGTCAATTTGGAAAGACTCTAATATGAAGGGTAGTTTGAATACTCTATTCAGTAGAAAATAGGGAAGAACACACAGAAATGGATTCTGGAAGGCAAACTAAGTTGTTGTCATTGAGTTCAAGGACCATTAAGTTGCACAACATGGACACAGAATCCGGTATCAAGGTTATCTTGTTGCTTGGTAACTGCAACTTAGCAAGTTGTTGGTCTTGCCAGAGACTTGGCGGAAATTTATGCGGAAGAGAGAAGTCTCTAAGTTGTAGGTTTTTGTTATTGTAAACTGTCTATTTCTTATAAGTACTTCATATAAATATAGTTTGTTGTCACGGACGGGCATTCTGGGTTTGTTTTTCCCCAGATAAGCAGACAAACCTGCAATAGACACGTAATTCACGTCTCTCCACAGTTTCGGCCACGCATGCTGCACGACCAAAGCCACCAGGGTCAGATGCAGCAGATGTAGTAAATGTAGTAGTGCTTGCGCTTGTGATTATGGGAGTACTCGTTGACGAGGAGGAAGAAGAAGACGTCGTGGTTGTTGTTGTAGTTGTGGTGGGTGCTGGTGCTGAATGTTGTGATGATAATGATGGGGTCGAGGCCATTCGGGGTTGTGAGAACTGTACACCAGTGATTGTTGTGGTAATTGATTTCACAAGCGGGCGGAAATCAGCTGTTGTTTCAGAGAAGGGACCATTCGGAAGAATGCTGGATTACCCTGTTCTCTCCTGAACCAAACTTGCACAGCGCACTCGACAGCCGCAGCTGGCAGCTGTGTGCTTTGTTAGTGTCCCTGGTAATGCTTGTTTCCGATCTCTCGGAGGACACGGAAAAAAGTCGCGTTGAAACGTGCACTTCATTCATATCAGAAAATACAAGAAACAAAATTTTAAGTCCGGGAAGGTGGGTAGGCAGTTGTGGGTGGGGAGATGGGAACGGAGGTGAGGGGCTCTTGGGAAGGAGCTCCTTTCAAACCTCCTCGGATCAAGGGGGTGTCCGCCAGATATACAATACAGTACAGACCCAACAACAGTTCGCCAAGAGTGCGGCGAGCGGCGTCGTGGCGTCGAGGTTTGTTGTTGTTGTTTCGTTGTTGGCTCCTGTTGTTTGGGTCTGTTCTGCGTGTCACCTGGCTGAATTTATCCCCTTTGCTTCTCCACTCACGCACCACACATTCTTCCTTGGTACCTCCCTTCCGTCGGCGTGTGGCTCTGGTGCTTAATTGAGAGGAATCTTTTGGCTTCCTCTCTCTCCCAGGGCCTTGTGCGCGCTCTTCATGACAATAAATGTCACGATGTCGTACACAACTGCGGCTCCAAATAGCATCCAGCACCCTTGCTCCAGTGTGGCAATGACATCAAAGCATGTATCATAACCGCCGAGAAGGGGGTCCATGTACTTGGCTAGTAGGACATCAACCCCGACGCAGTAATCCGCGACGATAAACAGCGCCAGTTGTTCGATTTCCAGAAGCGCAGCGAGAATAGACACAACAAAGACCTTGGAGGTGTTAGCAGAAAACTTGAACAATTCGATTGTGACATACATCCAGGGATGCCCAAGCATTCAGAACCTCGCAGAAGGTGTACCAATGCCGCTGAGTGCGTCTACTCATTGGGATGAGCCATAAAACTAGCAGGGCTATCAGATGAATGACTGGGAGGCATATTGCTGTGAGCAGGAATACAGCTTGCACTGTCCTTACAGTAAATGAATTGGGCTCTGCTGTGGCACCGGGCACCTTGAAGGCTATACTGATAACGGAATATGTTGCTTCACTAAAAGCTGGGTGAGAAAAGGCATGGACAGAGATGTTTCCTACCTCGGTGAAGAGTACGGTTGCAATACGTCTAAGAGCCAACCGGCAGCCCCCTTGAAAGAGAATGAAAATGAGGGGGTAATGAGGCCAAGAACGAGAACAGCGAGAGTGAATATGAGACCAAATACAACCATCAGATTAAACAGCACACGGACGAAAGTTGTCTTCGTGTGCATCACGTGGACACACAGTGCCTCGAGATTTGAGGAAGCTTCATCAGCTTGCTTTTTAGAAGGTGATTCAGCATAGCGATGAAGTGCCACCAGGATATGTGAGAGAATCAAAGAAAACATTGTCCCCAGCATTAAAGTCAAGAACCCGTACAAAGGATCCACGAAAACAACGATCTGGAAGGGATCTGTGTTTCCCGCAGGCTCATAGGGGGGGAATTCAATGATCATGTGAAAGGCCACAAGCATCATAACCATGACATAAGAATCGAGCATTGACCACTTGCCAAAAGCGTCTATACAGATATTAACATATGTTCTCGTAACAAGGATGGAGGTGTTACCTAAGAACATGAGAAGGTACTCCCTGGATTTCACTGATACGATCTTAACTGGGGCAACCCATGCGGCAAACATCAGGACTAATTTCAAGTAAGGCCAAGCTCCAGAGAATATGCAAATCAAAAGGGACAAAGGCCATACTCCCGCCAGCCACATATCCTAGATATGAATAAGAATGAGGAGTATTAATGAAAAGCATACATGAACACTGTTCGCCAACGTGAACGCAAACATTGGTGGAAAGTTTACAGAACGGCCAAGACCAGTGATCAAAGCTAAGTAAACTGATGCTCCACCAGATGTATTGGAAGACACAAATATCATCATGTTGAGACAAATCAAAAGAGGCATGAGGTATCGCATCCACGCAGGTATCTTGGGATGGAGAATAAGGCAAGGGTGTTGTTCTTGCTCAGTTTTGAGAGGAGACATTTCTGAATATGGACTGTCTGCCTCTTTTTTAGCCTTCTTCCTGTACCTTTGAATGCAGATACATATTCCTGTAACAATAAAGAATACAAGGAAGGACCCAATGATGGAACTGTAGGTTGCGTAGGGGTTGGGCCTGTCCAATTTATATGGAACGTCCTCTTGATATTCGCACTCTGCCTCATTAAGCCCAGTGGACATCAGATCGTTCAGCATTACAACCACAGGACCTGCAACAAAGCCATTCAAGAAGGCGGGGACACACTGCTCAAAAGATGTCGTAAGTAGAAGAAGTACATCATCTATTGCTTGGTCGACGTCATCTTCAAGATCACCAGCTGAAGCGACAAGCCCTAGTTGCGCTATGGTGATATTAAAAAGCAACTCTGTAATGGCGGTGCTGTTTGCTCCAAATATCCCCAGTAGGCACTGTGGATCCATGCACATTGTATTTGTGTAATTTTCTGATCTCTGTGGATATACCGTAACTTGGAAGGTATTGTCTAGAACATTTTCTTCCAGCTTCAGTGTGAAGCGAGCTTCTTCGTATAGCCAGTGAGAATCATGAATGACATCTGAGGCAACAGAAACATTGACGGAAAAAGTAGCATTCAGGGAAATGACCCCCAGATTCGTTTCAGAAACAAGCGTATACAATTCGTGTGGAATAAGCAGTTGGAATGTCTTCCATGTGTTAAGCCCTCCAATGGAGAGGTCTAAGATGCCCAAGTCGAGTCTCCCGAGGCCTGGGATCTCAATAGGGATCATGATGTCTAAATCATCGAAAAAGAAACTACCTAGTTCAAGGTCAGTTCAAGAATTATGAGCAGGCTAAGATACCAGTGCCATTTGTAATAACATTGATGAGATCATTAAGTCCTAAAGTACCATTGATGCCGATAAATTCATTGAACATATAATCCAACATGTTTACTAAAGCACTTTCACTCAAGTTGAAAGCTCCTGGCTTGAGGAGAGGAATGGCATGTGGTGGTTGGGGGAGGATGTATGGATATATGACCGAATTGAGGTAGGTGAGAACTTCAGTGAGGTTGTCGTTTACGAGAACGTGAAGAAGATCACATATCACAACCTCCAAGGCCTTCTCAAGAGCAGGAATGGTGTTGTTCTTCATAAGAATTTCGTCCATCTGCTCAGCAAAGTTGCCTCCTGTGAAGTTGAGCTCAGAGATCACGATGTCGCTGAAGCACTTGGTGACATTGGCAGCAGTTGCTAGCCCCACGTCATCTTGCTGCAGAGTAATTTCCACATCCACAGATGAATTTGTTACCGTTGCAACGAGTGTTCCGGCGCCGTAATCCACTGTTCTTCCGTGCTTGTTTATTGCGCTGAATGCAGCAAAGCAGGAAGTTCCCAGCCCAAATACACCAAGCTCAACGCTGTTTCTCTCCAAATCCACGCTGGAAGAAACTTCTTCTAGCGATATTCCATGACAAGTAATGTTGGTGATGTTACACCAAACCTCGTGAAAAGTGACAAATGTGTAGTTGAAGTAGAGCTGCTGATCAGGAACCGTAATAGAGAAATCGGCAAGCCAACACCGTAAATCGCACGGCCCGTCATCAGTTGTGTGGGCCTCTCCGGATCTTGCGGAGGAAACACAAAGCAAAGAAACAAGGCAAAACACGAACAAACAGAAACACGACTGGATCTTGGCCTGCATCTCCGGTGCACTGGCACAACAAAGTTGCTGCCGGGCTTACACTTTTTTGTTTTTTTTTTTTTATGCTGCTACGGGGGAATTTCGTACCACCAACTTTTCTTCGTAAAAAGGGGCAATAATTACTCTATTTAGTATCGGTGCACCAAAGATGCCGTGGTGATCCAAAGGTGCAATCTCATTATCTCCGAATCTAAAAATTCTGGGTGGGAACAACCACGAATTACTGTCGCGAAATTTCCTGTGAAAAAAAAACATCGAGAATGAGACAAAGAGCATACCAATAATAGCGCCAAACACACCCCACAGCGACATCGTGATATCAACATGTCCGACACATCCGCGGAAGAAACGTTGTACCAAATGTTCCCTGCGTGCCCTAGATTTATGGTTAGGTGTGCGCCATCTGCTATATCTGTTTTTGTTGTTGTTTGTGGGGGTTGATGTTTCTTTGGTACCTTGTTTGTTTTACCCATAATAGAGAAGCATTGAGGAGTCACCCTAATAGCGTGGAGAGCGCTGCGGTGTCGTTGCTGTGCCTCGATTCGTTGTCTCCAGCTGAGCTTCATCAGAGGCGCAAGAAGGCGCTCGAGGACGAGATTGGGATGCTGGAGGCCGAGGCGGAGGATTTGAGGAGGGTGGCTCTAGAAGTAAGGCCGACGTCGGTTGCGACCCCCCAAGATCCGGTATGAAAAATTGATGCCACTCAATCTCGCGAAGCCTGACTTGTGTAACTAGGACCAAACTAAAGACCATGAGAAGTTGGTTGAGGATTTGTTGAAGGTGAGTAGTAGGGGCGGATCTCACACCTGCTGTAAGTTTTTTCAATAACGCGAAAATTGTAGGAACTGTCCCACAAGGAGGAAGAAGTGTGCAGCCTGCGCGCCGCGGCTTTGTCTGTCATTGATGACCACAACCAAGGGGGTTCACTCAAAGATCTGATGAAGAGGCTTCCGTATGCTGAGGAGCTCGTTGTGCGCGCCGGACGTGGCGCCAAGGACGCCTGTGTGCAGATCCAAGGCTGGTTTGAGATTATGGGAGCTATGGCACACGAGTGGTACTACGACGTGATTGCGAACAGGGCTCACATATCGCCCGACTGAGACCAAAAGCACTGCATAGTACCCAGAGATCAAATATGTCTGTTTGTTTTTTGTTTTGTTCTTTTGGTGTTTATTTCCGTTGGTGTCACGGTGGTCCGTTCTGGTCAGTAGGCAGCCGAAAAAAAAAGTGAGAATCGCAGGCAGTGCCTGGTTCCTATTGGTTACCAAAACCCCAACTTGCCGTAAATTCAGGAACCCAAAACTCAGAGTCCCCAGTTGTTGTTCCAGTTCTTCCTGGACCTGAGATCAGATGCTTGTAAGTACTCCCCAACGGGATCAACGATGTGCACATCAGTCCGGACTGAGGCCCAGATCGCAGGTGCTAATCTGATAAGTACAGTTCATCGTAGATCGGAGAATACCAAACGAAAAAAAGAGAAAAGCGAAGAGCCATGGCTCGTTTACTCGGCCTAGTTGTCATTTCTGTGCTCTTTGTTTGTCGGTGTTGTTGTGACCAAGACGAAAAAATCATTGTGCTGCACACTAACGATTTTCACGGCAATTTGGAACCGTATGAGTTCTCGTATTAATTACTTTAACGGGCCACCGTTACGCGTATTAGTTTTACTATATGGCGAGATCTAGCTCCTTGTGTAGCGCTAAACAAGGAATAACAACTAGGGACGACACCGGGGCTGGTGGATCTGCACATATTGCGTGGTTGGTGGAACAAATTCGAGGATATGAGGATGACCACACCCACGTATTGTTGGTGGATGTAGGCGACGTATTTTTTAGCGCCCCGGCTATTTCCGAACTTGTTGAGGGCGAGAGTACCGTTGAGATCTACAATACTATGGGTGAGTATTTCAAACAAATTTCCTCACTGAGTTTTTTTTTTTTTTTTTAAATCCCGGGATATTTATATATTTATTAGGGTACCAAGTCGCTGCTATTGGCAACCATGAATTTGACAAAGGAATAGATGTCCTTGCAGGTTTTCTACATTCATCACAAATTATCACAGCAAATAAACCAACAAAAGATAGAATAAATCAGTCCAACTTTGTCTGGGTTTCAGCTAATATCATTCTTGATGGCACTGAGTGGGACCAACCTTCCTGGATACAACCATATACCTTTCTACAAGCTGGCTCCTTTACTGTTGGCATCTTAGGGCTAATAACCACTGAGACACCTATCGTTGCAGCACCAGGTGTTCTTGCTGGTATGGAAAATGTGACCATCCCTTTTGCCAATTACCTAGAATGAATACGACAGGCCTTCATTTCCGGGATATGCTAGAAACTACTCTGCACTACTATGACGAGATTGAGGCCGCCAGTGACATCATTATCATTCTGGCACATTGTGGCACTGAAGACTCCTTGACAAATGGCGTAACCTACTCAGTAAGCATCCAACGGAATGGTGCACCACTAAATATCCAAGGGAACGAAAACTCTTGCCCAAGGTCTTGCTGATGCCTCCAAACCAGTTGCTGCGATACTTGGTGGTCATACCAATGAGGTCATACAACCACCCATGTATGTTGATGGTATCTATATTGCAGAGGCTGGGTATAAAGGGTACTATGTGGGCCAAGTAAGTACTTCTCAAACTGTCTTTCAACACTTAGGAAGTACTAGATTGAGGTTAACATTTCCCCTGACACACAAACCTATGAAGTATCCAATGGGTGCCTCCATGCAATCTCTGATAGCACTTGTGGTGAAGATACTGCTGTAGCCACTGAAGTTGCCTACTGGAATGCAGAAGTAGAGCCCCTCACGAGTACTGTACTTGGTACTACAACAGTAAACCTCACGAGAACTGATTCTGGTGAAAGCCTCATGGTGCATCAAACTCGGTCCTATCTTGCAACTTTTTTACTTTTATAGGGTGACTTTTCCAGTGATGGAGTATTGTGGGCAGCAGATTGGTGGGATAATGACAAAATAGACCAGAGTATAGATATTGGCTTCAATAATCCTGGTGGTCTCAGAGCAGATATCACGTGTCCTCATACAAGTAATGCCCTTTAAGTATTCATTTGCATTCATCTCCTTAGGTATATGTAATGTAACTTGGGGTGACACGTTTGAGGTTTTGCCATTTGGAAATACATTGTATGTAATGAGTCTTACTGGACAGCAGGAAGGCAAGACTTAACTCAACTTCGTATCTAACTTGTACAATTTAGATCATCGACGTTCTTGTTCAGGGGGCATCGTTATCTAAGGGAATGATCCAGGTGTCAGCTGGGCTCTCTTTTGAGTGGTGGAACACTGGAACCGATTATGGTGTACAAAATGTGCAACTTAAGGGAACGGCTATATCTCTTGTCAAGTCCTACAAGTGGGTGCCTACCAATGACACATTTAAATTCACCTGCGGTGTAGAATAGCAGTTAATTCTTTCCTTGCCGAAGGGGGTGACTCTTGGCTCACATTCTTGAATGGCACTGACAGAACTGACACACAGGTATTTTTAAAAATTTATGAGTGAATGAGTTACTTCCTACAGTATAATGATCAAGAGAGTCTAAATGCGTACATCACTGACACTGCTGGTCTCTCTACACATATTGACTCTGTGGACATAGCATGGGGAAGGGCAACAGAGGTTTCCGGGCCCTCAAAAACACCTGCCTACAGTAGTGCCCTGTACCCAAGGAAGAGCAAACGCCCCAAAGTTTTCTTGGGAGAATCACCCAACAACTGTACCATACTGACGGGTTCCTCTGCACACCTGTCACCCTTATTCTCTGTCCTCATGTTTGTCATATTTAATGTTGTCCTGTACTTGTAAAAACGAGGAATTATTTTTCTTGTAGTTCCAAAAGAAAGAAGTTTGTTTTTGATCTAGGACACTGTACACAAAAAAAACATTTTTTAACACCAACACGCTAGATGAACTTTCCCACCCACCCAGGATTGAAATCATCCCGTAATTTCAAAAATACAAGCAACTCCTGCAAAGAACTGTGAGAAAAGGATACGATACTACGAGTACAAACAAATTACCTGTTTTTGCATGAGCTTCAGATAAGAGGACTCTTCAATGACGGCATGGATGGCACCCGGTGATAGGAGAAGCAATTTTACAAGTTCAAGAAGAATTGCAAAGCGGCTGGAAACAGAAGGTAATTCAAACAATTCCACAAGGTCACGGATTTGGACCAAGTCACTAGTTTTTGGTTGGTTTGGCATTAAGGTGAGGGGAAAAAGCTAAATGGAAGACTTACTTCATAAGGTTAATGCCACCAATTCCGGGGGTAACAGTTAATTTTTTCACGTGTTCAGTGATTTGTCTGAAAAGTGAAAGGTTAGGGTAAGTGACTTTTCAGAGAGGACGGACATACAGGTGTAATCTTTTCCCGAATTCCTCCAGGTATGATTCACGGTTTCGGCCATCCAAGGCTGTCAAGATCATTTTGTGTTGGCGAGCAACGAATTCTGCCAATTCCTGGAACACCTAAAAGAATTTGAGTGGTTGGAAGTTGAAGGTAAACAAAACAGTGAATTACCTTGGAGCCAGCAACTGGCACTGGACTTTGCTCTACCACTTTATATTCGGTTTTCTTTTGGTCTCCAAGAATTTTGGTAATCTTCTTCGTCGTGGCTTGTTTTTTGTTAGAGTTCGGTGGAGAAAGAGATGTTTGAGAAATACAGTCCAGGCAAGCCATTAACCCGGAAGATATCTTACTCTCAAGATCACCTAGAAGTGAATCCATCATCTCCATGCAAGAGCTATGTTCATTGACTGCAAGTGTAAGCAACGGCAACTACAGATAAGAATCAGCCTGAAAAAAAACTTGGTGGTTTCCGCACCACATGTTCGTGCATGTGCTTCATGAGAAGGACAACAGCTTGATTGATCTTTCCTACCATTCCCATGAAATTTGACTGTGAGGTTATGTTGTATGTGCCTGGAGAGAGAAGTGATCCAACTCTGTGCTTGGCGTTGGACTCAAAGGAACTTTGGGAAGAGAGAACCTTGAAATCGCATCAAACATGTACTCTTTACCAACTGCAGAAATCAACATTTCAAATAGTGCCTTCACGTTAGCAAACCTTTGGTCACGTTACAGTTTGGTATCGTCACGTTAGGTACATACGAATCTGACTTACGAGAAAGAACAATTGCTCTCTGGCAGGCTTCTGCATTCATATGTAAACACATGAGAATCACTTCAAGAGAAATGACAGATTCACAAGTTCTCTCATTCCATTTCTAGAAGTTACTAAGAATAGTAATTGGGTGAATCATTCCACAATACACTCGGGTTAACAGCTCTCAGCTTGATATAAGCACCTAGAGATTCCTGGTAAGCCACCTTGACAGAGTTCTGTTCACTTAGAAAATAACTAGAATTAATTTAGTGAAATTGTCATGTGTTTTGGCAATTTACGAATCGTGGTATTCTTGGAAAAGTGACTCAAAATTCGAAGTCAACTGGTCCCCAAGTTTGTAGGGTTCGAGTCCTTTCATCTTGGAAAGGGAAAACATGTGTCAAATAAAAGTAAATGTTAATACTCATACAAATAGGGATTGTGTCTCCACGAAAGCATTTTTGAGTATGAACAGTCTTGTGTGCTCATCTTCACATTTTTTTAAAAGTAGCCCAAGAAATTGGTGAATCTTAAGATAAAAGGGAACATGTAAAAAAAAACGAAAACGAGGAGTAAAAAGGGATTACACACTCTGAGGAAAAGGATTTTATGGACGAGGTTATTCATCACAAAAACTGGGTTAGGGAAGACTTGTGTAATTGTATCCCATTCCAGTTGACAAGCTTTTAGCACTCGTTTGTAGAATTCGACTACACGGTGGTCGGTGAAATTGCGATTACTGTAGGGGAAAAAAACTGAGAGCTGGAGGGAAGGCTTTGTTTGAACTCACTCTAAGGGAGGCGTAGGAAGAGAAGCCAAGTCTCGGTCTTTCTGAATAACTTCTTGGCTTGTCAGCACTTCCTGGCAGCTAATGTATTTGGCAATGCAACTTTCCCCACCATTCAGCTCAAAAAGTAGGTGTGCTAACTCCTACTTGAGGAGTGAGCTATTGGAAATAGCTTGGTAAAACCTTCATTCTTGGAAAGTTGCGAGACCCAATTGCTGATGAAAATTTTGATAGCAAACGTTCTTCTACTCTTCGAAAATATGATTCAACTTTTGCCCTGCCCTGGAGCAAGTAAAGGGATTGTGAAATTGTGAATTCTAAAAAGGAATTCTGGATTACTTTGTCAGTCACAGATCCTCGTTCTTCTGTTGGTAGCTCTTGGCAGATAGCCATCAACTGTTTCAGCACATACACCAGCTTGTAACACTTAGCTCTACTTGAAATGAAACGAAATCTCTAACCTCAATGGGTGGGGTAAAATCTGGAGGTAGTTCATCCAGTTCCAACTTAGAAAAGAGTTCACTCGCTTCAGGAGGGTCTGCGCCCTCTGGTTCATTTTCGGCAGTAAAATTTAGCTCACAAAAGTACTGCAATAAATCAATGGCCTCTTGCGCCTTATTTTCTTGCTGATCAAGAAGCTCCAGCCTATCAGCTGCGATATAGCATGGCAAATCAGGATGCATACTGAGAGAAAACTAAAATACCAATACGAACAGCTGTATTGCCTGCATGACTAATTCGTTGATCCAGGCCTTGATACTCTTCCACTCTGCTCTATAAGGCGATTATTTTGAGAAAAAGAGCAAGGTTAAAAAAAAAAAACACAAAAGCCTGCCTGAAAAATTTGGGATAAATCCTCCAAAGAAGCACAGTAGTTTCTATGATTTTGATTACACTGGGCCGTTTTGGCTGGAATGACGTCACGCTCAATTGCAATCATCTCCATCGTGAGCCACTTGACAGTATCGCCAAGTGTATCAGCAATTGGTTTGGCATCATAAATCCCCTGATCCATTTGCAAGTGCACCATTTTGTGCAACGCACACTCCACGACGTCATCAACTTTGAACCTGGATGTCTAAATTGGCCCCCCCCACAATTTTGTGTGAGCGCCCAACCACACTCGACACTACAATCAAACAACGACAATAATAACAAGACAACAGATGGTGGTGACTACAGAGACGAGACAGTACTTGGTAACTCTCCTCAGTCTTTGCTATGCTCTTGGTGTCTGCCGCGTGCTTTTTGGACCCTTTGGTGCCCTTGGCCTTGGTCGCGGGCGCAGCAGCCGCAGTTGCTGGTGCTGCTGGGGTTGTGGTTGCGGTCGTTGCCGGTTTCCTACTCATGGGTGTCGTTCGACACGAACAAACGGAAAGGTGATTTCCTGGAAGTGGCAAACTGAAGACCTCCCAGGGGATCAACTCTGAGAGCACACCTCGAGGCCAGAGTCCCACTTAAAAACCCTGAGTGGGTCAGTCTGTTGTTGGTGTTCTCAGCAGATACCAAGAACAGTTGAAACTCCAATTTATTACGGCCACATGGGAGACGAGGCAGCGGAGGAGCGACAAGAAGTTAATGGTGATGTGGTGGCGGTTGGAGATCTAGCGGCAGATCCTAATGGCTCAAACATTGGTTCCGAGTTCCAGAGAGACGGCTTCGGCACCACAGACGACTCAGTTCCTGAATCAGGCCAACAAATGAACGACTCATATTCGAGCGCGACTCAATCCGACGACCAAAATCAAGATCAATATCAGGATCAAGAACAGGAGCAATACAACGAGGATTTTGCGTGCAGTAGTGATTCCAGCGCTGGCCCCTGTGAGTTAGTCAACGCCGAGGAAAACGCCACTAGCCACGTGATTATGGGCGAGGGTGTTGCACAGTTTGGAACAAATGCAACTGCAACTGCGAATGCGAAGGCAAATCCTCAGGGAGGAGAAAGAGGGGGTTTTGGTGTGACCTTCACATACATGTTTTGGGTGTGCCTGGTGCTTTTAATTGCAATTGCAGCTGGAATAGCTGTTGTTGCGATCAGGAGCGGTAACGGTGAGTGATTGCAATGGTTCTATTGGGTCCTTACTTGGCAAGCAGATTTCGAAGTAGCTGTTTTAGCTCCTTGGTTCTTACTTGGCACACTCTTCGTGCTTGGGTTACTCTACACATACTGGGGGATTGGAGAGACCATTGATCAAGACATGTCTCTGTGCATTTCTGAACTCAGGTGAGCCGCGTGTTGATCGTCGTTCTTTCCCTGAAAGCCTTCTTCCTGCAGAGAAGGAATTGTTAGGGCTGACGAAGACTGCAAGGAGGCCGTTTCAGAAGCGATTAATGAATACTCCTGCGCCTCCAAAGCGCAAGGTGTAACTCCAGAGGAGCGACAACAGAAGCGACAGAGTTTCATTGATAATCTTCAGCACTCTGTTTATACCGTTGCTGGAGAGGTAGACAGCGATCCTGTCTTTATTAAAACCAACTTCAATAGGATATCAAATCTATGAGCAACGAGGTTTGTCGAACCCTCAAAATGTACCTTTGCCTTAGCTACGGCCTATCCTTTTGTGCCTTATTTCCCGAACAGGTATATGGAACATCAAGTGCAAGCAAGCAGAGATTCCGTGTATGCCCCTCACCCCTTTTACCTCCCCCCACCTTCCCTCCAGCAAGAGTTTGGAAACTAAGATGGACAAAGAAGCTCACCAAATGTATACAGCTCACAACTCCTACATTCTAACTGTGAAAAGTCTGGAGGTGCAACAGAACCTATCTAAACAATGGGAAGACTTGCAAAGAAGGAATCAAAAGCAACTGTATACAGTAGATCAAAGTATCGAGACACTGATGAGAAGTCTTGATCAACTTAAACAGAGAATCAGTGAAAACAACACGCAAATTAAAGTAGACAGTGAAATTTCCACTCTTTATTAACGGTTATCCAGGCATCTATTCAAGACCAAGCGAATACTAGAATTCAACTTACTGCTTGTTTGACAGAAACGGGTGCTGCCATTGCAAAACTCCCAGAACCTCGGCAATTTCAAGGGTTCGCACGTTTCTAATCGACTGGTTGACTAATCGACTAAAAAGCCTTGGAGAAACCTGCTTTACTAGACTCTCCTCCCAGCTTCAAGGATCAACCAAGGAGTCAGTTAACACTATCTTCCCTACTGCCCACTAAAGATTGAATAGGATTGGAGAATGTGTGTCAATGCAAACTTCATTAATGCAAAGGTTCACAGTTGATCAAGTTCCCGTTACAGTGGCAAAGTGGGCATTTTGTTTCAAGCTGGTACTTATTCTGTTCATTTAATCACTTTTCAGATTTGTCGAAGTTGTTCCTAAGATAGATGAAACATTCAATGAAGCACTAACGAAATCTGGACGGTAATTTCACTTCTCTTCCACATTCATAACGAACGCTGTTTAGCGAAACTCAAGTCACTCTCAAGAATGACATAGATGCCTTAAAGCGTGCTATTACATCAGCAGTTACTTCAAATCACACTGACGCCACTGCTAAAGCAGAGACAAGGTTTTCTTATTCTCAAGGCAAATTTCCAAATTAATTCACAGTGCAGGAAAGACCAGCTAATTAATAGAATTACGGAGTTTGTAGTATTTTTCTATGTACGTTGTGTCTCACCCTTATAGGGAGACAAAAGAAAAGCTTCTTTTATTACAAAAAGACCTCCAAACCCTCGGGGCTTACTTCAATCAACTGTAAGTTTATCATTGCCTGAAGAAAAATTGGTAATTTGTGCAAATAAGGAACATACAATCGTTCAAGTACTTCAATGAAACCTACCCAGTGATCCATTCCCTAGCTACCAAAACAATTGATGATCTCAGGAAAGTAACCGCGGATATTGAGAGGTACCATTACTTTTCTTTTCTTCTCCGTCATAATATTACATAGAAGTACTTTTGCATACGAGCAAGCCTCTAAGCAAATTACACAACTCCATGCGACTCTTGCCGGGGACATTAACGAAAAGCAAACTGACGTGGTTTGTCACCTCGACACTCTCATTGCACAGTATGCCGCTTCCTTCAAATTATCGACCTTGTGACCAACACTTATTGCAACAGCTTTGGCCTCGGAACCCAAGCCCCGACACAGACTCCACCTTCGACTTCTTTGGCATTTGGTTCACCACCCGACTCTAGCCAACCCGCTCCCAATCCAAATAGAACTAGCGCAATCACAACAACTGTGCCTGACTATTCTTCCCCTGCTATCGGCACACCCACCCCACCACAAACACCCACTACTCTCAGACTGTAGGAAGCTACCACATGCACTCCCTTTCAGCCGTGAAAAAAAAAAAAAAACGGGACTTTGAGTCCTCCAACCTTTTGAGGGTGGACAAGCCAAGCTTAGAATTTGCCTTGTAATGTCAAAGCCTGGATTTCTAAATTTCTATCCTCTCCTGTCGCCCCTGTTGGAGCTTAACCATCACTCGGCTTGTTCATCACTTGGGGGGAATGAGAAAGAAAGAGAATCGTCCTAGGACGCTAGAGCACAGAAAGAGAGTCTGATGGAAGGAGATTTGGTTCCAGAAAAGTGGAGAAGGAAAGACGCACCGCCAGAGATGATCCGCCGCCCCGCCCCTTTAAGTGCCCAAATTAAAAAAACGCACACAACAAACAACTCAAGACAAACCAAAAAAAAGAAAATGCCGAATTGTTGCACCAGAACGTTCAATAAGTACCCTGGATGGGCTGGGTGGGCTCGTGTGTCAATACTGTCGTGTCTGTTTGTGAGCACTATTCCCATGACTGCTTTCTACTGCATGGACAGAAGCATAAGACAGTCGAACAGCTCGGGGAAAGAGAGGTGCGTGGTCTTCACTGCCGAGGTGGCTTCTCAGTATATCACAACCAAGTGCGGTGCCGACAGTGATTCAGGCTCCTGCTGTGCATACCAGTGTTCATGCACAATCGGCACCGTGTGCATTCATTTTCTTTCTTTCTTTGCTAACCGTTTCCAACAACTAACGCGTCTACTGTAAACAGGTCACTGGCAGGTCGATACAGGCACAAGAAATTGTTGTCTCCAGACCCATCCTGTCGGTCGACTTCCCTGAGTGCGGGATCCCTGAAGAACTGTTGTGTGGTCCAGTTGAGTGCAGTGATTCTTTGAGTGGATTGGAAGTTGGTGATACCTGGGACTGCTGGGTGAGCAACGAAGACTTGATAAGCACCACAGCGTTTATGTCTCCTTGGGTATGGGCATGCTTAGCTCTTGGGATTCTGTCTAGTGTTCTTGTCCTCCTCCTTGCCGCTTTTTTTGCCTTCACACTGATTGTTCCTTTTGTGGAGGATAGGTTCCCTGCAATGGGGGAACTGCTGAATAATATGCACAATTATATTTAGATGACCACCATATCCAGTCTTGAGAATGTTGATTCTCAGGAAATATAATATTATTTGGGACTCACACTTTTTTGCATCAACGGGGCACCAGTACCTTTTCTGTGCCCTGTGAAGGGAAAATTCTGAAATGTCTGGACCACATCTGGACCAGGCACACTCTACCGTTTCGTGGTCTTTCCAGCCTCTGAGGAGCATCACATAGCAAGATCCAAAGACCCAAAAAATAAAAAGTGTGAGTCCCAAATATAAATATGGTTTTGTTTTCGTTCTTCGGAATGTACTTGATTTTGGGGTTTGGATATGTTCCAAATTAGGTTAGGAACCTCGGGGCCTGGATTACGTCCAGCAGCAGGGAACTCGGTCCACGTGCAGCGTTCTCATTCACACGAACACTTATTTTTTTTATTACGGAACAAAACTTTACACTTAGTACCACAAACCAAGGGGTTCAGGGGATTTGTATTACGAGTGATGTCGGTTCGTTGGGGGGCGCCTGTTGGCCGGCCCCTTGGGTCTTGTTGCCATTGTGGGTTTGGAATCATTTGGGACTGATGTGGAATGTTGCGGCGGACTATCTACGGTATCAGTGATGTGGGAATCGGTCTCGGCGTCTTCGGCGGGAGGTTGCGGAGGCTCCGCGGCAGCCGAGGTGGCTTTGGCTTTCTTGATTTGGCTTAGTGAGGGAGATCTGCTGCCGGGTAACATTCTGGTGGGGTCAAGGTTGAGCTTGATCTGAAGCTTTCCCGGAGCCGGCTTGGCAACTGGTTCTTGCTGCTGTGGTTCGTCCTCGGGTGCAGAGGGGGGAGCTGGTTGTGTTTCTTTCTTGAGTTGCCGCATTGGGGGTGCCATGCCGGGCCTCATCTTGGTGGGATCCAAGCCGAGCGGAAGCTTCAACTTTCCAGGCATTGGTTTGGCTGGGGGTGGTTGTGTGTCTCCCTCGGCTGAAGGGGAAGAAGTAGACTGTGTTTCTTTCTTGAGTTGCTGCATTGGGGGTACCATGCCGGGTATCATTTTGGTAGGATCCAAGCCAACTGGGAGCTTCAACTTTCCAGGCATTGGTTTGCTTACGGATTGCGGCGGTGAAGGCAATTCCCCTGTAAGGGAGAGTGGCTCAGATGCTTGTTGACTTTCAGTTGGTTCAATACCACTACTGGGGTTTGTAATTACTGGGACCTTGGGAGACTCCACAGGGGTGTTGTCTTTTTCAGGGATTAGATTCTGTTCTACCTCAGGTGCTGGCACAGATTCTTGTTCAGGCATGTCTTCTGCTTTTGGTACCTCTTCCTTTGTTGGTACTTGCTCAGCTTCTGGTTCTATTTTTTGATCTGATATCGGTACTGGATCTACATTTGGGCCTAACTGCTCCGTTTGTGACGGGAGAGATTTTAGTTCTAACTCAGACGGTGCGATCGTTATTTCTGGTTCAGTTTGTAGCTTTTGATTTACTTCCATATTTACTTCTAGCTCCTCATGTTCATGAGTTTCTTCTGATATTGACTTAGCTTCTACAACCTCATTGGGTGCAGCCGTGTTGGGCGCAGGTTGTTCTTTTTCAATGTCGGGAGGGTTTACAGACTGTGATTCCAATGAGGATACTGGTGATTCAGGTGTTTGTGGGGAAATTGATATAGTTTCAGCTTCCTGGTGCAGGAGTGTGGGGTCCTCGGCTGGTTGTAGGGGCGGTAGCACCTCTGCCAGAGGCTCTGAGTGCAATTCGGGCACTTGTTGGCTTTGCAAGTTGGGTTGTGCTTCTTCAGTTGGTTTTAATTCTGTTTCTGTAGCTTGTTCTATTTCTCCCACTGGTGTTAGTTCTAAGGGTTTTTCTCCTGCAAAATCTACAAGTTGGTTCGGGAGTTCTTCCTTTGGTTTTTGTTCCGTTTGCAAGGCTACTTCTTTGTCGGGGGTCAAAACTTTTACTGGCTCTGGTGGAACTTCGGGTTCATCTTCCGACCTTCTTCTGTCCACTTCATCGAGGTTTCCTAATTCGGGTTGTACTTGTTCTGGTGTTGGTTGTGGGCTGGCCCCTGATTCTGGTGAATGTTCTCGGATTTCTGTAGGTGTTGTTTGTCCCTCTACTATACAGGCCGATCCCTGCGCACTATCACTTCCCAGTTCTGTGGAGTGTGGTTCTGGCTCCATTGTACCGCCTTCTATTGTTTGTTGTGGTGCAGGGCTTAGATCATCTGTATCTTGTGAGTCTAGTTTTTGCTCTTTGGGTTCTGTATAGCGGTCGGCCATATCCACTGGTGAGTTTTCTCCCACTTGGGTTGCAGATTTAGTTTCTGGTTCTGGGGCTATCAATTCATTTGTTTCTGTGTCTTTCAGTTGTATCTCTGGTGGAATATTTAGTTCTAATGGAAGTACTTCCGGTACATTCGGCACCACTTCGACATTGCGTTCAAGCTTTGTTTCCACTGGGTTTTCTTCCTTCGGTTCTTGGTGATTGGGACTTACAGTAATATCTTCACTGGAGGTGGATGGTTGGTGAAGTACATCAGCAATGGGTTCACACAGTCGCTTCTCTCTGCTATCAGAAAAACCTTGTTCCTCTTCACTATTGCGTGGAGGCTCTGCCCCAAGTTCGTGTAAGGTCTCTTGTGTAGGGTCAAAATCAGCATTGGGTGGCTCATGCACTTGCGCAGACTCAGTTTCGTGACTTGCAATCTGTGTTGCTCCAATATTTTTTTCAGCTTCTAATATTGCTGTTTCTTCACTTGATGGCTGGGATTCTGGTACTAACTCCCCTACTGGATTTGGTGCTGGCACAGGAACCGGTTCGGTTTCTGGTTCTAGCACTGGTACAGGTACAGGAACTGTTTCCGAAATTATTTCCTGCTTTTGTTTATTGTCTGCCACCGGATCAAATACTGGTTCTTGTTTGGGGTTAAGGGAATCTAGAGGAGTCTCTGGTTTAAACTGAATTTCTGGCTCAGGAGTGGTAGGGGTTAAATCGCAGGTCAGTTCTGGAACGGGTTTTCGTTCCTCTTCCAGTGTGTCTTCCAATTTGATTTCGGGTTCTGACACGGGTTTAAAGTCAGACTCCACAAACTCGTCCTCTGCTGGTTCTGGAGGTGGGCCCTCTTGCCCAGGCTGCTGTACTGAGTCTTGGTTTACGCACTCCTGGTCTGTTTTCTGGACAAATTCGCCGGGAGTTTCATTTTTTTGTTCTATGACTTCTGGTTCGAGTTTAAAGGTAGTTTCTGGTTCCAGTACCTGGAGTGGCTCCTGTGTTTGAGATTTAACTGCAGACTCTGTTATCTCCGTTAGTTTGTCACCCACTGCTCGTTCTGGTTCTGGTTCTGGTTTCTGAGCAGTTGAAAGTGCGGAGTTTAGGTCCGATCCCAGCTTCAGATCCTCATTGCCCAGGAGCACCAAGTTGACTTCCTGGAGACTTTCGACCGATTCTAATTTGGTTTCCCTTGGAATAGGTGTACACTCTGGCTTTTCTGCTTCCAGCTCAGAAGTTAGATTTGCATCGGAATGTGGTTCCAGTAATTGGTCTACTGGCGATATTTCTTTCATTGATGGTTGTTGCTCTGCTAGAGGCTTCACGGTTTCTAGTGCCTGGTTTAGACTGCAGTCTGTATGGAGAGTATGTTCTTGTTCTAGCGTGCATGGCTGTTTGAAAAGCGCTTCTTCTTTTTGTTCTGGAAGGTGTTGGTAATCATTTGTTTCAGTTGGTTTTTCATCATTGGCAGCAGCGAACTTCTCTTGTAGTTCCTTTGTAGGGGTGTTCTCCACTATTTGTGTCGGAGGTAGCGTTGTACTTGATTCATGAGTCAACTCATGGCTCTCTGTCGGTGTGTTAAGCACGTCTGAATTCGTTAGTATTGGCTTTGCAAGAGGCTCGTGATCCACTTTTACTGTACAGGGAGGAATGACCGCTATGCTGCCTGGAGCACAGTATTCCTGTCCTTCGATTGGGTGGCTAGGGGAACTGGAATGTTCCTTGTCATCGTGGACTAAGGGTTGCGCGATTTTTGGTTTCTTTGGCAGAGGAGAATTTGTATCAGGTGGTATATTTTCACTTGACTCCATAACCTGCTTGTGGGGAAGTACAACCTCAACGTCTTCTGCGGCCGTAGTTTTTTGGTGATGGGCTTTCTTTTGTTTTTTGTGCACCTTGAGTACCGAATGCGCTGGGGCATCTGAAGGACTAGTAATATTCTCCGTGATCGCGCAGGTAGTGGTGCCCTCTGAAGGTGCAGATACTGGCTGAATACCGGCTACTTCCCGCTCACAAATTGGTGCGGCAGTTAAAGGAGCGGCAGCTGTTTTCTCAGAAACTCCACACGAAACGGTATTCGACGCGCCCGTTGTGTCCCGGCGCGCCGCCTCGCCCTCATCAGTCCCCTCAGCAGCTCCATCAGCACCCAACTTGTCAGCAAACTCGTCATCGAAGTAGGCCTCGCCGACAGCCTCGGCCTCCGCGCCGGGCTTTTTGGCCTGGCCGGGCATATGGGTGAGGCTCCTCCTCGGCTGCGGCGCCGCAGGCACGAAGACTGCGGGGCACGGGGCGCCGTTGTCCACGTCGATGGTGTCGACGGCGACGGGCCTGTGGGCAGGGCGGAAGCCCGCCCCCGACCACGTCGCGTCGTACTCCCACCACTCCTCCGTGTCGTCCACGAGCTCCCCGCTGCGGTGCTGCTGGGGCTGGTCAATCCGCGTCCGCGTCACGCCGTCGCGGCGGCGCGACTTGTTCACGCGTCGGAGGGCGGCCGTGGAGCCCGTGCTGCTACTACTAGTAGTAGTGGTAGTGGTGGTAGTGGTGGTGGCAGTTCCAGTTGCAGTTGCAGTTGCATTGGCAGTTACGGGTGCGGGGTTGTTGGTCTCACTGCGAGATTCTGTCACCTCGGGTTTGGTAACAGCTGGGGTAGGAATGGTCGACGACGAGGTGTCGGGGTGTGGGGCGGAGCCAACTTGGGGCTGTGGTGAGGGTGCCGATTTGCGACGGAGGACCAGTCTAATGACCCACAAGCACAAACGTAGGGCACCCGCCAGTGCCGGACATAAAAACCTAACAACGGCATACAACACGCGCCTAACTCCCATCTTTCTTCTTTGTGGCTGCTTTTTTTCGTTTTTTGTTGTTTTTGAGCTCCGTGATTATCGACGAAAGAAAAGACGGTTGGAGGGGCGCAAAACGGGGCAAAGCACAAGCCACGGCACCAGAAGAGGGCCAGGGCGAGCCGGGGGACGTAGGAGAGGAGATTATGGGTCTCGCAAAGTCGCCGTGACCTACGCCAACGGGGCCACGTACGTCGGCCCGGTCGACGCCGAGGGCGAGCGCCACGGCTTCGGCACCCTCACCTACGCCAACGGCGACGTCTACCGCGGCGGCTTCTCCCGCGGGCGCCGGCACGGCCCCGGCGGCGAGCTGCTCTTCGCCCGCGGCGGCTGGCACCGCGGGGCCTTCCGCGGCAACCGCGCCCGCGGCCCCGGGCGCGCCGCCTACCCGTGCGGCGCTGCCTACGCCGGCGCCTTCGCCGCGGACCTCCCGCACGGCGAGGGGGTCCTGGCCACCTGCGGGGCGAGGCTCCCGCCTCACGAGCCGTGCTTCGCGCTTTGCGTCGACGGCGGGAGAGGGAGAGGGAGAGGGCGCGGGCGGGGAGTCGGGGGGGAGGCCGAGGGGGTTGTTTACAGGGGGCAGTTTGTGAGGGGGCGGGCGCATGGGAGGGGGTCGGTGGACAGGGCGAGGGACGGGGCGCGCTTGGTGGCTGCGGGGTTGTTCGACTCTGGAATGTATGTGGGGGACGCCACCAGCGCCTCGTTGGGGGATGATGAGGGAGCTACCGCAGTCTCTGTGGAAGAAGGGAGGGAGGACGAGGATGAGGACGAGGGGGACTGCATGGGTGGTCATGAATAAAGATGGATGGACCATGAAGCATTACACTACCTTCAATAAATTCTCTCATCTCTGAGTTGGGGAAAAAAACATCTCCATGATATATCTAGATGATAGTGGCACTGGCAATTATTACAGCCCTGTTCTCTGGTCCCACATCTCACTCACAACCATGTCCACTTACCGAAGTTCACAATCAGTACAAGAAGCGGAACCTGTTGCACACAAAGCTCGCCTCAACGAAAACCACGACCTAACGGATACCCAAGTCTTGCTTTAAAAGTTGAAAATAAATTTTTTCTTTTAAAAGAAGAGGGTTTCTTCGTAGTCTACGATTTGCCCACGGTTCGGGTGTCAAGAAAACTGAGCCCAAGGTTGTGTGGTTGGTCCTAACAAAACAATAAGGCAAGACTGTAACAGAGTGAGGCAATATACCATATTGTGAGTAGTCAAAAGTATTCATCATTGACTGTGCTGGTGGGTGAAGAAGAGATGGGTCCAGTTGCCCTATTTGGCCATCTCCTTCCAGGAGAGGCGCTTCATGCAACGGTGCTTGTTGTGGTGGAGCAAGGTGTTGAAGGGATGGTTGAATCTGCTGGGTGGGAGGTAATTGTGGGGGTTGTTGTGAAGGATTCAGTGGCGAAGGCTGAAGTGCTGGGGGTATTTGTGGGGGAAGCTGGTTTTGGTCTGGAGGTAAAGTGCTCTGGCGCATTTGAGGTGCATTCTGTGGGTGTGTCTGTTGTGCTTGAAGTTGAGATTGCTGAGAAGCCAATGATTGGTCGACAGATGACGAACTTGCATTGGTGATGCCCTAATTTGGATAAGTTGGAATTTGGAAAATGGGGTTGTATGTACTGTAGGAGGCGGAGAATTAAGAAGGGGTGAGAGTGTTGGCGCAACAGGTTCGAAATTGGGCAATAGTTGTTGGTTGTCCACCTGCCACAAAATGAGTGCGCGTGCCCAAAAGAATTTGTGTACACACGTCTACAGCTTTGGTTTCACCAAAATTAACTGGTGGTGTGGGTGGCAAATCATCGAACTCCGATAATGTCCGTACATCCACAGAATCAGCAATCCTATCAAATGTTACCTGGTTAAATTACTTCATTATAGACAGGTCATACAATTTGCGCACACCTCTGTCTTTTGGGAGCCGGTTGCTGATATTGCATCGCGGGTATGGTATCAGGTTTGGGAGGAACAGGTGCAGTGAGAGCATCCAGAGGTGGTTGATAGACGGGATAGGACGGTTGGCTTGTCACATCATAGATTGGTTCCGAGGGAGGATGATAAGTATTGCTAGATCTCTGGGGCAGAGTTTCATACAAATGCTGTTTGGGACTAAGGTATACAATTATCACATAAGAACACACCTTCATTTTAGGCTTCAAAAGGTCAATGCTTGAGAGTGTCCTTTTTAGATCCTAATGAAAAACAGTCATTACTTATAAACTGTTGTTGTACGTGCCTGTGTAATTATCTGATGATCACTGATTAGCTTTTGTTGTAGGGCCAATTCTTCTGAGAGAAGGCTTGCAAGTTTCATTCTCTGGGAAATATTGTCGTCAATACATGTACTGTACTCTTCTGTAACTTTGATTGCGTCATCAAGTGCTTGAGCTAATTCTGCAATATCTTCCTGACCTAAAAATATGAGCACTAAATTGCTGAGATACAATAGGAACATGTTGCAGATGGTAGATGCTCTCCAGTTATAATTGTGCGTGGGATTTGACGGTATTTATCAGAGTGCATCTGAAGCATGGACTCGGTTGCTTCCACATTCATAAGTGCTGCCGCAATAGGATGCTTGCTTGCTTGCTTTGTTGTGTTAATGGATTGAAGTAGTAGTGGAATACATACAGGTGAAGGCATCCGTTGATCTGTCTACAATATGTACTCTTAGTTTTTACTTTATTTATGTCTGGTAGAACATACCCCAAATTTGCCCAGTACTGATCGCAAGTCACGTATAAATTCAGGGGGAAAAACACTTCGATCCTCCCAAATCTGCACAATTCGAGAAATTTGTCGCCTGATATCGGGATCAACTTCCCTGAAAGGAGTAAAATGCAACACGCGATAGTCTTCATAAATTTGACCTGGATACATGAGCCAGGGCATCCGGTAGAAAGCGGCCAAATTCCTTGATGAAATCGGGTCCCTTGCGACGGCTGTTTTGCAACACATCATTAGCCAGATACAAGTACAAGAGTTTTCTGTCAGGTTGAGCTAATGCAGAAGTTATGTGAGGTCTACACCTTGCAGGTAAAAAAAAAAAAAAAGTAAACCAGCAAAGAGCTCCCTGTTCCATATATGAGCACTCTCAGAGGCCCTTTTTCGGTGGAAGCAAATCCAATGCGACAACGCTGTTTCCGTAGTTGAGAACGAGCCAAAGAGGAAGGGAAAAAAAAGGAGATCCGTTGTACTTTGGATGCTCTCCTGCGTGCCGTTCATATGGTTGAATTTATCGAGCAAAACACTCTCAGAGTAGGCCGCCATCGCCTCTGTCCCCTCTTGTTTTTTAAATAAATAAATAAAAAAACTAAATCTCGGCCGATCTGGACCTCATAACGATCAAAACACAAAAGATGCGTGGAGTCTACAACAAGTTGCTGGAGGAGAGGAAGACGTCAGTTACCCCCGCCGTCCCCTCGCCCTCTGTGGTCGCCCCCTCGAGGTCCACCTTGGGTGGTGGGGGTGCCCCGGCGGCGCCGCGGGCAGGAGGAGGCCCCCCGCAGCCGCAGCCACAGCCACAGCGGCAGGCACAACAGGGCGCAGCGGAGGAGCAGGGGAAGCAGGGAGCGGGGAGCGGGGAAGGCCCGGGGCAGCAGCAGCAGCAACAGCAGGCGGCCAAGCCGAGGCAGGTCAAGAAGAGGACCCAGCTGACCCTGGAAATGCTGGCCACCCCGCAGCTGGGCCTCCCCGCCTTGTTGGGTGCGCTAAAGGAGTTCAAGGCCCCCGCCAAGCCCAAGTGCTACGAGGACGAAGAGGGCCTGCGGCTGGGGCTGGGGCTGGGGCTGGACCAGAACGAGAAGGAGGGGGGAGAGGGAGAAGGAGAAGGGGAAGGGGGACGCGGGGGGCTGGGGATAGCGAGCGGGGCAGAGGTGGCGGAGCAAAGGGGGGCACTGAGGATGCTGGTCAGGCAGTATGAGGCCTGGGGGGCTTCTGTGTGCCAGAACATGCCCCTCGACACTCTCGTGGCCCAGCTGGAGAAGCTGACTCCCAGTCTCAAGGTGTGTGTCTATGTGAGAGATGTTTGTGTTTGTTTTGCTTTTCCTTTTTAAATTATGTGTGGTCACATTTATCAGATAATGGTGGCAAATATTGAACAGGGGCTTGATCCTCTTAATGGAACAGGTAACTCTCCTCTCCCAAGTAATTATGGGAAATTTATGACCCTAAGAAAATGAAGAAAAGGCAGAAAATGGGTTTGTTGTTTCACACCTTCTGATACAATTTTCCCTGCTTTACCTTTTTTTTTTCTGATTTGCCCCCTCCCCCTCCCTTCCTTTTCTTTCATCTTTCAGCTGAATTAAATCCTTTTAATTTCTTTATTTTATTGTTATGTTCGTTTACAGACTCAGACCATTGGATCTACCTTCTGAGTCACCGCTTGTCACTACGGAGCCCACAGAACCTGCGATCGGCTCCGCATCAATTCCTTCTGGCCCAACTACTGACTCCACGGAACCTATTGCTGTCTCAAATCCAGAAAAACCCCCAACTAACAAGCCAAAAAAAACAAAAAAACCCAAACCCATAACAAAGCCACGACGCAAAACCAATGCCCCATCACCACAAGAAACACCAAACCAAAGTGAAAGGGATGCTGATTCTACAGAACAATCCACAGCAATCACACAACCACAAAAGAGGTCACCACCCACAACACAAGAACCTTCCAACAGCATCACACACACTGAAACTGACCAAGCCACAACAAATTCCACTGATGTCCCAGCCACACCTTCAAGAAAAAGACGTCTGGTTAGACATTCCACCCAATCATAATTTGTTTCTTGTTGTGAAACAAACACAGAGAATCCAAAAATCAACTGCAGTTTATGCAAGTACGAGGCAAACCAAGAAAAGAAAAGAAAAGAAAAGAAAAAATAAGCCAATACAGCACCTCATAGAGTTGCTGAATTCTTTGGTTTGTGCAACAAAATTACAACAAAAAGCCAACTGTTGCTGGTTACCAGGTGCCATTTCAATAGATCAATGAGATTGAGCCGGAGGAGACAATGGTGGTGGGTCTCTGATAACAACAACAGCGTGTGTTACGTTTTGTACCTAAACCGTGTATCCTGGACTTAGTTATGGGAACACACAAATGACCTTTACTAGTACAGAATATATTGGTTGCAGACACACACCGTCGGTAGCACAGGGATGATGAAGTTGGAGTAAATGCTCGACTTGAGCACAAAGTACCCGTCGCGCGACTTGGCCACGCCAAACGCGTGCCTCTTCCTCTCCTCGGGCGTCTTTTGTTGTTGCTGTTGCTGTTGTTGTTGTTGGGCGGGAGGTTGTTGCTGCTGAGGCATCGGGTGGCCTGTTTTGGGTCCAACGTGGGGCCGCCGGTGTGGCCTCATTGGGGACTGGTTGGTGCCTCCTTGTGGCGGTGGTTGTGGCTGCTGCATAATTGTGGGTGCGTTGTTGCGCCACACCTTGAGAACAATAAGGTGATGGAAGCTTGGAGTCCATGTTGCTACAAAGAGGCAAGACCACAGACAGACAGCGACCAGCATAACCCCCAAAGTGTCATAGTGACGTCTGAGGGATTGGTGTCAGAGTCTGAGTGACCAACCCGTCTCAACTTGGGAATTTCCAGGTGTTCTTCGCGGAAGAGCCAGTTTCTTCTTATTTTCGCAAGGCGTTGGGGGAGATGTCGTCGTGTCCGGTGTGTCGTAAGTGGTTGAACAACGACTTGCGGAACTCGGGTATAAACAGGCACATTGACGAGTGCTTGAACACGTAAGTGCCATATCAGCGACTGGGATCTCATTTCTTTTGGGGGTTGCTTAGCGCTATGCGAATCACGACTCTTATGTTGAAATATAAAGCACGTTTCTGCAAGAAGAAGACGCTCATAAGCACCCGCACCTGGGCGCCGCTGCGCCGGACGCAAATACACAACACCCAACTGACGGCACGTCCGTAGATACAAATGTGGTGTCAATAATCGCTAATGCCCATGGCGATGCACAGCAGAGTAATACTTCATCAACTAATGAAGCAGCTACGCAGCCGCCTCCGCTGCGTGGAGAAGGAGAAGAGGATCCTAGTACAGGGTACTTTTAACTTTCGCTTCTCTCCTGCACTCATTTTTCCCCCGCCAAAAAAACTGTCTGTTTATCTGTAGTGGAGCACTCTCTGTTTCCTGCCCGTTCCCACTTTGTCACTCTGTGTTGGAGGAAAGGTTTTAGACTTGTTACTTTCCCGTTTATATTGTCAAGTAGCCATTCGACTTTGTCGAGCATGCCTTGACTACCCACGCAACGGAAACACTTTCTATAAGCTGCCCTGTTTGCAAACTTCAAGTGTGCATAGTGTACAAATACAAACCGCCCACCACCGACATTGACCACAACCATAAAAAAAAGGGGGAGGCACTGCCACCAAGCAACCTGATTGAACACCTCACTACTTCTCATGGGGAACTTCTACAACCCGAGGTTGTTGTGCCTGAACTTGGTTCTGGATATGTTGGTAGATGCCATTCACCACCTCCCGGGACAATAGGCTGCGGGTGAGGGAGCAATTCCACAGCAACTTATTCCTATATAGAACGAACTCTCGATGCACCGGCCGGAGCTGAGTGCTCGATATGCCTTGCAACTCTGTATACCAACGACGTTGTTGCGACACTAGATTGTTTCTGTATGTTCCACAAAGAATGCATCAACAATTGGTTTGCTAAGCACGGAGCGCGGTCTTGCCCTCTGCATGAGGCCCATTGAATTCTATTCTATCCAAACCAAACAAAAAAAAAAAGATCTCGCAGATCCAATTTTCAAGATTTCAAAAAAAGGAAATTAAAAAAATGGCAACGAGTGGCATGCAGATGCAGCCGGTAGCGGTCCAGCCCGGATCTACGACCTCTGTTAGTAACCCTCCGAACACGTTCGCACCCAATGATGCCAATATGACCGGAAATCCGTCTGTGCCCACGCAACGGCAGGGACGTCCGGGCAGATCTACGAGCCGCGATTCCATGAGCAGGAGCCCTAGCCCACGGGAAAGGAATTTCAAACGCAGCGCGAGCCCCGGAAGCAAGTCGCACAGTCCCGACAAGTAATTTTTTTCTTGCGATTATATGAAATGGGCGATGCATTGTATTTTTTTTTTTTTTTTTTCCTTCGTAGAGGACTCATTAGTGATTTAGAAACCTAGACAGTGACAATACCACCATCTATGTTGGAAATTTGGATTACGACTCTACCGCCAAGGAAATATAGTAAGAAATCCTCACTTTAAAATGTGTTCTTATTTTTACTTTTCCAGCAAGGAGTTTTCTGAGTTTGGCCCAATAGTTTATACTGCTATTCCACTGTTTCCTACTGAGACATCCAAAGGTTATGGCTTCATACAATATGCCAAGTAAGAGTAATTCTCCCTTTCCTATTTTACTTAGTTCACATAGCCCTGCCTCAGCTGAAAAAGCTGTCAAGTTAATGCGTGAGTCAACTTCCTTACTTATTATTCTATGTAATGCGCAATGCATTCAATCGCTGCCTGAATCGACACACAATCCACACTTCTTTTCTTTCTGAGTGTCCTACAAACGGCTACCAGTTTATTATGTTGCCATATCAATTCATATTCAATTACTTCACTCCTATATACATACTCCATTTTCATTGTTGCATGCCCCTGTACTGCTTTCCCTCCAAAAAGCTTCTCGCTTTCCACAGCTTTAATTCCCTTTGATTCTTTTATAGATCAATCGAGATTGCATGGACGTTGTATAACTGTACGCTGGGCCACCCGTGGGGCTCACAGAGGCAGGGTTGATGAATACAGACCGAATCTTGATGGGTATTACTGCTCTGTCCTTTGTATTTGGTATTCACACATTGCAATGATTACAGTGAACTTAAGCATGAACGTGACCGGTAATACTTCACTCTATAAAATCGTAATGACACATCCAGAATTGTTCGTGTAAGTGGTGATTTGTCACCTGAGCCGCGCAGATTCAGTGGTTATCAAGGCCGACCCCCTTTCCGCCCTGCATTCCGCCGATCTCGTGCATACTCCAGGTCTCGTTCACGCTCATGGTCTCGTTCAAGGTCGGGGTCGCGTTCGCGTTCACGCTCTTTTTCAAGACGCCGTCGTTCTTCTTCACGCTCCCGATCTTCACGTTCACGCTCCACCTCACGCTCCCATTCTAGATCGAGGTAACCGAATACATCCCTTTCTTCGTATTAACTCCCACCTCAGATCACCTCAGATCCCTAAACCAGGCCACCAGTTAACATCCATTGGAACGCAGCCTATGGGCGCAGTTTCCGCTCCCTTACCGCAACAGCCTCAACCAATAGTCCAATCTATGCCTTCTGTTGCCCCTGTTCCAATCCCAATGCCGGCAACAACGCCCTTACCTGTGCCAACCATGCCAACCATGCCCATGTCGGCACCTATGCCCTCGCCCATGCCACCCACAAACACAACTACACCCACACAATCTGCTGCTCTTCCCCCAACCGCACCACCCCCTGTTAGTTCCCACCACAGTTCCTCACACCACAACCATGGTCATGGTCACCACCACCATCATTCCTCCCATGATGGTAGGTCACACCGCCACTAGTACCCATCCCCTTTCCCACAAGAAGAAAGGCAAATGTTTTTTTCTCTTTATTTCTTGTGAATTCTGGTTTTTTATCAGCTGGTTAATGTTAGCGGTATGGATAGAAATAGAACTTTAGATGATCAACATGATGGCCGCGAAGCTAATGCGCGAGAATGGAATCCACAACTTGATCACGTCGGCACCGACATCAAGGATCGCGCCGAGACAGCAGCGAAATCCACGACGGCGTCACCGAACTACGTTAGCCGCAGAACACCGCACCACCGCACGAGAAAAGTCGCGCGCTCTTAAGCCGAACCAAAATTGTTTAATTGGGGCCAAAGTCGAATAGAAAAACATTATTCATCTTGCTGTTTCTAACCGTTAGAGCGGGATGGATAAAATTAAATCACTCCACCATGTTCGAAAAAAGTTCCACAGTGGTTCATGATGACCACATGCCCAGGTTTTGTACTATTTCAAAAAGTACTTCACACCCCAGCAACCTCACTGCAGACCAGGTGCTCTTGATATACTCTATCAACCTCTCCAGGTACTCAAGGAATTTGGAGACAATTTCCCCGGAGTGCTGGTTGACTCCACTGACAATTTGAGTTAAAGTTTGGTTCCACTGCTTTTGATTACGATACACAGTTATTGCACTGAGGAGGAGAAATCAAGAGTGGAAAAGAACACAGTCGACAATTACAGCTTCAATTCGAAGAGGACTACTGAAAGAAAAATGCCATCATCATCCTCGGCTCACCCAACAGTGCACTTTGACGTGCCCCCAGTGTGTCCCTCACCACCAAATTCGTTGTTACATTCAAGAAGCGACTTCCTGTTACGTGATGGCCTGAATGCTCTAGCAAATGGGCCCAAAATTAGGGCAGGTGATGGGTACAACATTGGGCAGCTCATGTGGTGGACACATGGTGAAGCACTACTTGCAGCGTGGCAACTGGATGTGGAAGATGACAGCATCCTTCCAAAGGAAGATATCATCTCCGCCTTGCCAAGTTTGGGCCACAGCAACCTTATGAATCCAGTAGGAACAAGTTCAGCCCGGGCAACAACAGTGCACCAATTGCAAGTGGAAGTTCATCAGTCTGTTTGTTGTCAGAGAGCACGCACCCATCCCAGCATAACACACAACAAGTTCAGACGCAAAAACGAGGGAATTGGAGCACATGACAACTGGTTGATAGACTGTTTGCAATTGCCAACGGGATATCGAAAGGAGATGGTTACAATATGGGGCAACTCATGCGGTGGACACATGGTGAAGCGTTGCTTAGAGCGTGGCAGGAAGCCACAGGGAATCACAGTCTCGTTACCAAAGAGGAAATTATTTCAGACTGGCAGAAAAATTGGAGTTCAAGAGAACATGAAACCACACCGCACCACACCACACCTCACACAAACAGTCAATCAAGACCAAGAAAAAAACAAAACAGAAGTAATTGAACCTTTTTTTTTTTTGTTCTATGTTTTCTGTACATTTTGGGGCATAACGAATTCTTGCCAAAGACACAAAAAAAAAATTCTATTACATTTTTTTCCAACTGTCACTGGGAGTGACTTGCTGGCGGCACAGTTGGACTTTGCTTCCCGGTTTTGAAATAAATGACTTCAGTGAAGGGTAGAATAACCAGAGAGGCTTATTGATTGAGGCCACACCCACTCCAGTATCCAGAGGTTACATACATAGCACACAAAGTCATATCATTACCTAGGATCGATCCAGTTATGTTTTTGGTGTGTTGGAAGAGGCACAGCTCTTGTGCCATTCACTCCACATGCCAAATTGCCGTGGCCATTCACATCAGTGTTATTCCCCTTCCGCACACTGCTGACCAAATAGCGCCCTCATCCTCCCTAGTCACGTGAACATATTATTAGAACAAAAGGAATTCAAAAAGTGGAACCCATTTAACCCATTTAACGGCATAGTTCCTGTAAAAAGATGAATCATCCGATTAAAGTCCGACTGTAGTACAAATTGTGCTCTGCTCAGTGAAGTAAATTGCACCGCCATTCCTGTAGGTACTCCCCGTCGATAAAGGCGGCTTTCTTTCGGCATTAATTAATTACATACTGAAGATTGATTGCACCACCGAATTCAGCAGGATTTTGCCAGAAGGTACCATATCTTAAATCGAAAATTGTCACAGAATCGAAATAGGCAGTGCCACCGCCAGCTTCGGGTAATCAATCATTCACATCTAAGCAGCAGTCACTTCCAACACCGCACTGCACAGTTCTCAGATGGATATAGTCACACACATTGATACGTCACCACTCAACAGGCATTGCCTGAGATAGTCAAACAAAGGCGCTCAATTAAGACGCGTTCGTTGTACGAAATAACACACGGTGAACGTGATAAAGTGGAAAATCAAATACTGCAAACTCGAAGTCTTGGCTGTCCCACTCGTGTCCGCTGGTGTGCTCATTTTTCGGGTAGTATCACCTCTGGGCTTTTTTTCTACATCAGAACAACACGCCGTTGCCGTCCAGGGACACCGAGGGAGGCCCTTGGGCAACCAATAGAGTGCGTCCTGGTCCTCCACTTCAGATTCCGTCCTGATACTCCAGTTCAGATTGGTGATTGGTTCCTCAGACCCTGGGAAAAAAATCTAAAATTCTAATTTTCTTTTTTTTTTTGTTTTTCCGCAAACAAACTTAAATTAAACTATGATTACAAAAAAAAAAAAAAAATTAACGACAGCGGAGATGGTAGCAGAGACGATACCGCGACACAAGGCAGATCTTACATGGGTGCTGTGTTCCACTGTACGTTGTCGTAGAGTGTCTGGAGTGTGGTGTGGTGGTTGGCGTGCGATTCTGAGTGAGGTTGCGATGTGCGACACACTGAGGGATGGATGGGAATACATTTGGGAAGCGGTGATTCAATTCAAGCACTCTCAATTCTACAGCAAAAGCAAAATCGGGGGCAGCAGCAGTCTTCAAACCCAGTAGGTTCAGCCAACAATTAATTTACACTCACTTTGCTTAGGCCGTTTCCACCAGAGAGCACTCTCAATCCCAGCGGGGGATAAAATGGGGAATGAGCCTCTTGTGTGTTGTGTTCATCAAATCACGCACTTTTCCGGCTGCCTCTATTGCTGTTCAGCTGGGAACTCATGGACACAACAATTTTGGACTCTGAGCCGTGGCACTCCCTTTCCCACCACCAGGAAGAATACAAATGTTTTTCTTTTTTCTTTTGTGAATTCCAAAATGATTGTGCTGTCAGTGGTCTTCAGAACCTGGTGTTGCCAAAAGGCTTGCTACCTCATCACCTGGGACTTCCGGAGTCGCTGGTTTTTGATGTTAGAGGTAATTGGAAGGATTGTTAAAATACCTGGGCTTAGAGGCAAGAAACTGTGGTGATATATTAGTGGAATGTAGAGAAAGAAAGGAGGGAAGGTACCCTAACGCCATGATAGGCACATAGGTGTTGTACAGTGTGTAAAAGAATACCAGTCCAACGGCTGTTGATGTCGAAGTAAGTTTGCCAAACAAGGTGCTTAAATTTAGTCTGTCCAACCTGAACTGCCTAAGGCGATGAAGGACCCGGTGAATATACTAATTATGGAGTATGCCATGAGTACAATAGTTGGTAGGAAGAGATATAGGTATCTGTGGGTGCTATTAGTGAAGGTGAAGTGCGCATTACTGGGTTAAAACCGAACAAGTAAAAGTCTATTTCGGTAAATGTCTTTTATCGTTAGCAGACTGATGAAGACCAACCATAGAATTATTGCCATGTACATTAAAACGACCAGAACAAATAGAATCTACAACTGTTGAAGAAAACTAAGGAATAGAAGAAAATACCAGAACTCCAGTGATGTCAAAGGAAACGCCATACACAGGATCCCGGACCTCAACAACACTGCGAAATTAAGAAACTCAAAACCAGATAAGAGGGGAGGTTACCTTTGATAAATATACATTGTTAAGCCCAGAACCAAGAATCCAACAACAAGAAATATCTGCTCAAGAATTAGTACATTTCTCAGTGGAGAGAACAGACTTTGACTGGAGCAGCAAAGCCGAATTCTTTTTGTATGGGGTGGTCCTATTAAATCGAAATTTAATTTCCCGTGAAACCTTTCATCCATACCTTTGACAGCTTATCAAGACAAAATAGCCAATATAAACATAGAAGAGACAAGAACCCCTGAAAATACGTAAATTAAATAACCAACTTGATTTGCAAGTACAATTTTAAAAAAGGCATTCAAAAATGCAAAGAACCCTCCAAAGGGGAGGAATTTAAACGTGAACAGTGGATCTGAGGATTTTTGGGAAGAGACATTAATCTCAACGTTAAGTAATCGAGGAAAAATACTATTGTACAGAATCAATGCCGCTTGAAGTACAACAATAAATCTTTAAAAAAAACTCTGGTGAGGTAGCTTTGAAGAGTAAGGGTAGGATTTACTTGTGTTCCAAGGACCAATCCCTCAAGGGGAACTGTTTTGAATGATACACAACAAAACCAAGCGCCACAAAGGTAACAATGAGATAGAAAATGGTGACAATAATCTCGAGATAAGTAAACTTTATTGCCCCAGTAGAGAACTAGGATACGGCAGATAGTTTTAGGTGTTGCACATTCAGGTTAAGTATTGTGACTTTTTTGTTTGGATGTCAATGCATTGGGTGTCTTGTTGTGCATGTGTACAGGGAGAAGGACTCAAGACTGACTTCGAATGCGACATCACCAATGAAATTAGATTCGTTCAAGAAGGCAACACTAACATTCCAAATTGGGGCTACAACTGGCATCTTTGTGCATATGTTTGCTTATATCTACCATTAATTTTGCTATAAAACCTGAAAAATCAGTGTAAATAGGTCACAGGCAGACTGAGTCTCATCCTTTTTAAGAGTGAGTCACCAAAAAATAAGCTTCTATGTGCTCTATAAGATAATAAGAAGAGGCTAGATGACTAACTGCTCACCGGAGAACAGTGGACATAAACTTCATCTATCAGATTTTCAACTCGCACATGCCACACCCCACTATCAGGTACTGGGAGATAAGACATATTGACAGCAACCAGAAGCTCTTGAGACCTTTCCCTTCCTGAAAAAAACCTTACTTTCAAAAATGAAACAACTGCACACCATCTGTATAATTCCTATTGTAGGGTTGCAAGCTCAAACCCCAAAATCTGTTTGCTTCTTTTATTTCGGGCATTTGTTTTGTCCAAACAGATCCTGGCTATTACAACACTTACGAAAACTCGTAACAGACAAAAGGGGGGCTCTTATACTAACAATTGCCATCTGCTCACCAGTGCAAGACTCGCTCCACACGTGGGAGTCACGTGGGCACTCATAAGCGAACCACTTAGTTAAGAGGAGTGGGGCAGGACCTTAAATGGGTGAGGTGGCACAACAACAACACAAAAAGAAATACCTAAGAAGCCAACAAGTAATCCACCCATTAGAGAAAAAGCCCACACAAGAAGCAACAGTCCCAAATGCCATCGTTTGAACCTATCCACCCTTGGCTTTGTTTTATTGCTTACAGTCGTCAGCGCCTCCCAAAACAACAACAGCTTGTACTTCCACCTCATCGCTGGGTGGTCGTAACTTGAGTACTATTTTTTAAATAAATGATTAATGTTCGGCGATTTCGATCACTGTCACAGAAGCAGGGAATTGGTGCCAATGCTGTTTCCAGGGTTTTGACAAAAAAGGTGTTGGTGTTATTACATGGAAGGATCCAAGGAGTAGTATCGTGTCTCTGGGGTCAGTACTGCATGGAGCAAGGTACTGGGATGGTCCTTTTATATTTAGCCTTCTGTTTCAACCAGGTGATGTCCCCTCTCAAGTCCGCAGTGAGAACAAAGGTGATAAATGTTATGATTCCTAAGCTTGGAAGTGTGAACTCCAAAACTTTTGCATAAGTAGGAGTGTCATGCCCACTGGTGGGATCCTCTAAGAGCCCAACAATGGTACAAGGTAGCCAAACCATTGCCATACCTACACAGGTTAATCTAACCCCATGTAATGAGAGTGCAACCAATAGGGTATAATATGAGCTGTCTGAGACCCCTTGAAACTCTTTGGACAGCATCTTCGAGGCCAACACTTTCAGCATTGCCAGTCAACATGTACTTGAGGTAACGTCGTAATTTAAAGGCAGCATGGATATACAATATTGTTACAACCTAAAAGAGGTTGAGATGACTTGATGAAGGTATGGTGGCAAACCGTCATGATAAACCAATCAATTAAGTAAAGGGAAAATACTCTGGCCCATAAGAACTTGGGGCCAATCCAACACCAGCCGCACATCAGCGGCTCGTACTGAACCCCGCTCGCGGGGTGGTATAGCGGAATGAGGCCAATACAGACTGTAAATGTAAAGGCGCAGACAACTACAAAAGCTTCTGCCTTTGGGCCCAATAACGATTTCCCTTGTGCCAATCTATTCACTATGAAAATGATAAATAGTTGGTATGTCATCAAGAAACCTGTGAAAGCTGATAGCTATCATAAAAACCCAGATATCATTTGCAAGCTGAAACGTAGCTATAAAAAATCCTTGTACCGAACAAGAGGTGCTTTTAGTATGGCTTGCACCGGGCCACACAATATATCCTACAATCATTGTGGTGGCCACTACACTTGAGTTATAATAATTATCGAGAGGAAGAACTCAAGTTAGTGACACTACCAACTTTTGTGTTTAATGTAGATTTCGCGGATCTTACCAACAACGTCTGCAATAGCGACCAGCAACACGTATCTCCAGAATGGCTTCTTGAATTTCCGAGCCACGAATATCCACACAATAACGAACAGCGCTCCAGCCAAAGAAAACGAACTCAGCACCACAACAGGCACCGTAGTAATATCCCCAACGCCATCAGAACTCGCCGACGCGGACAACGACACAGCGCCACTATAAGATCTCCCGCTCGCTTCCTCACCCCGGAACCCCGTGATGGGGGCCTCTGCCCCATTAATCATTTTCTTCGAAGAATGAGTGCCACTTTCAGCAATAATTAAAAAGTTTGAAGGAGTTCTCTCTCAAAAGGAAGTTACGCTTGGTGTGACTGGGAGTGTTGTCGGGAATGTCGCGGAGAAAATCTGCACGCCTGATAGTGCATCTGTGACGTGCAGTTGCTGGCCCATAAGTTGGAATATGAAACCCGCGTGCAGGGAGATGCTTGGCTTCTTTTCTCCACTGCCAACAGCGGGGAACGGAATGACCTTCAGTGGGCGATTTGTGTCATTGCAGTCCCACAATTCGCACAGCCATCTTTTTGGTGCGAACGATACCAAGAACTGTGATTCATTGAGTTGGGACAGCTCCAAGCTGGGTCCTGTGGCAATTTGCTTTTTCGTTTCTCCACTAGAGTCATTTTCCTCCACTTGAAATAGAACGTAAGTATCATAATCTAGCCTCCAGCGCGTGAGCACGACTAGAACTCTGGTATTATTTTGCCTCCTTAGTATCAGGGTTGTGACTGGAAGGTCTGCTCTTTGGAATACACATTTCGTAAGACTCAAAACTGCAGGGCTTTGGGTACAATGAGTCTTTTCCAGGTCAAGAACCGTGAAGAAAACTGTGGGAGTAGGGGAACGGCAGATGACCGCCACTACACTCTCATTCGGCCTATACGTATTGAGTTTGATATCTAGTAGCCACCCCTGAGGAAGACTGACTTCAGTCAGCTTCAAGGGCTGCTGCATAAGGTCACAGACACGTAGTACAACGAGATTCTCAGGTAGAAAAGGTGTGTTCCTTCCTGTAACAACCCACCGAGAATTAGCATCCCTTCGGGACTCTTCGGACGGTCCCACAATTCTGTCCTCGGCACCCGCCGTTTTGATGACCATTTTGCTTTCACCCGTGGCCGGGGCTCTTGTGGTTAGGAAACGATTGGCGTCCAGCCAGGTGCCATTCGGGTCGCCGTCAGCATGAGAGCCGCCAAGCACGCGCTGTCCCACAATTCCAAGTAGCGTGGGCGACACCGAGAGAAAGAGCGTGATGGGTGCCTCGACAGTACGAAGGCGCACGACCAGGGTAATACACGACGACTTCACCCACTCCCACAAAAGAGCGAGGACCGAGGGAGACAGAGATCGAGCTGGGCTCGTGGCGCCGCACCGAGGATCGTTGGCCACAGCCAACGCACCAAGTTGGTGCAGGGCGCGCAATGCCGTTTCCGTTTGTTTTTCTTTTTTCTTGGGGGAACACCCGGATGCCACTCCTCAGGCTTCAGAGAGGTGAGCACACAACACCACAAGGTCGACACTTGATACCATGTGGCCCAGGTGATCAGTAGGGGGCTCGGAAGAGATGAGCAGCAAGAACTTCAGAGAAAAACAAATACAAAACAAAAAAAAAAACCTTACGTCAATGCGGAAGTCGGCTGTGTCGTTGCTGGCCCTAGTGGTCGTTGTCATTGGATATATGGGAAGTACTGCGCGATGTGCTAGCGTGCCGTACAACGAGCTCGCTAACGAGACCGCAATCGAGACGCAGACCGAGTTTAAGATCGGGGACCGCACTCTGGTGTACCTGCATTTCCGTAGCAACGCGACGGGGCTAGGGTGGGAATACTGGCACGGAAAGTACTTCCCAAAGGTGGACGAGTTTTCGAGGATGGACCTGCTCAACAGTGCGTTGGTTTTTTTTTTTTTTTGTTGTTGTTATGTGCGTGGAATTATTCCAATTCTCGTTTGGATATTAGTGAGATGTAATTATTATTGTTGTTGTTGTCTATATACTAGTGATAGACTATATTGGTTAATAAATACTAGCTTCTTGGGCAATAAATGATACCTCTGCTGAAATGTGGGTTGACTATGGAAATTACACAACGCGCCACAGACTGTTCAGCATGGGGGATCGGTTTGTGCCGAGCTGGAGTATAGTACTTACCTACAAGAAGGTATGCAGAAATTATTATCTCCTCTTCAACTTTAACTTCCCACTGAATGCAACGCAGGGGAAACCTCAGGGAATTGCGTTCGATGGTGACTGTGACCAGTGCATTGGCACTTGGTGTCTAAATGAGACCTGCACTATGGAATCCTCCCAGAAGAATTGTAACATGAACGATACTTCGGTTAGGACCTTGGTACTCAAATTAGCCTAACCTGCATGGCGATAGGCACTAAAAGACGACCCTGGCAGGTGTGGAGTAAAAGTGTTTCTTGCTTTTGATGGCGATGACAAGGAAGGAACACCAATGACCTCAACTAGTAAGCGTTAATGCCTTACCTGCTGTTCCCCCTGACCTTCACCTTAGGTTCTCTGCCCTCACGATTCCAGAGGTGGTCTGTTGCCGGTGCCCTCTATGAATCTGTGTCAGGTTTCTGGAATGACTTCTTCCCTTGGTAATCTTCCAACCACGCCAATGTAAATACAATACATTATGTTCCATGAGAGACAATCCAATCCAATTCAGTTGCTTGCATCAATCAATGCACCAAACCGCGGTGCCGACGATTTGCGTTTTTTTTTTCCTTTCTCGCCCAAACGCCATGCACCTTCAAACACGGACACGCGATGTCCTCCGGCCAGCCAGTTTTCGGTAATTAGGAGAAGAGCCATCGATCTCTAAAAAGCAACAAACCCAACAAAAATGGCGGAAGCGGCCATGTCGGCTGTGGTGGCTCTCAAGTACGACTGGTATGCCATTTACGGAGAGACCAATAGATACCCGGTGTGGGGTCGTGGCGGATGTTTTCTCTTATCAAATACACACACCAACAGGGTTATAATGAGGGGCCAACCAGCTGGCAAATGTGTTGTGCTCGAGACTGGCCGCGGGGGCTTGCAATCCATGATTCCTAATTTGTCACCTTCGGAGGTACTGCTGTGCTTCTTTCACGCCTCGAAAAAGGGGAAGCGACTGTTTTTCTTCTTAACTTGGTGTGCACCAGTCCTGCCTCTATTTTGAGCAGTATTAATGAGAAAATTCAAGGGTAGGTGACCAGGCACCCCACGATGCCATTCCGAAACTGGCGTCTGAACACCCACCGTTTCCAACAACAGTAAGATTTCTGCATCTCCAACTTTTTTTTTTTTTGTTTCCCCTCCTATTGTTTTTCTAATGTTTCATGACAAACGGATTGGCAGACACCACCTATTGTCACTCTCCAATGTGGGAGTTATGAGGAGCTTGCGTTAACTGTGGATGAATACCTTCAAACAGTGCAATTACCATTGTCAAGCTCCGCGTCAGGCAGTGGGAGCCACAGATCCCACGGTCACAAGCACCATCACCGTTCAGATAAATCTGAAAGGTCAGGAGAAAGGTTATTATCCGAGTCTACGAGTAAAGTGGAAGCCCCTGGGACACCAGCAAATGCTGTATCGTCATCCTCCACATTTTTCTTACCTTTTCTTACAATCTGTAGCACAAACACCACAGTCGTCATAGCTCAGAACCCCGCTTGGTACCATGTTGTTTCTTACTCCCTTCATTTACTTAGTTCAAGCTGGAAGAACTGGAAAAAGCTAAAGAAGAAATTCGAGCTTTAAAAGAGCAACTAACACATGTTGTACTGGAACACATAAAACCATCTTCTAATATTTACAAGGCCGAAGCCACCTGCGAAGAACTCCGAAATAATGGCACACAAGGGATGACTACTTTGCAACAAAAATATCAAGCCTTGGCCCAGGAAATCCAGCAGGCATACCTCGCTCCCCTACCCTCTGTTTAACTCTGTGAAGTTTAAGGATCAGAGAAGACATGACAGTGAAACAATCAAAAGTATTCAACAGTCCCCACAAAACTCACAACTAAGTCTGCTTGTAATATTCCAGGCCTTCAAGTGGACATGTCCACACTGCGAACTGCGAACGCCAATCTGCAGCAAGAAAAAACTGAAATAAATGCCCAGCTGTGTGCCCTTTTGCAGTCGCAGCTAAATGATGTACATGACCATGGTGAACCAATCATTACAACTGGTTTGGACCTCAGTGCAATGGCGAGTGGCTTGGACTTGGACTCTTTGTCATTTTGACCTGCTACCTCATTTCAACTGAGTGGCTGAAATTTGTGTTTTAATTTAGTGTCTTTACCCTGTCTTTTTTTCTTTTTCTTTCTTTACGCGTACATAGAGTCCTATTATTTCTTGGGCAGTGTCAGCTGGGATGGCCTGTAGAAAAGAGGGAACTCTTCAATTGGTGTATCAACCGTGACCCATTGTCCAGAGAGAAACGTGGCATTTGAGAACCAATAGTACCACAGTTCTCCAGAGGATAACTGTGGAAGATAGACATCCCAGGATGACGCAAGGTATGTAGTAACTGGAGCCACGAGGAAGGCTGGTCCAAACATGTATTGTCCATCCACCTGAAGGTGAAATATGAGATGAAAAGGGGAATAGAATGATACCTTTCCATCATTGGCTGTGCACACTGAGTCACTGGGGAACTCTAGAAACATAGGCCGGAGCATTGGGAGCCCAGTATCGGCAGCCAATTGGTTAATTTGAACTACATACGGTCTCAGAGATTCACGCAGTAGCATCACAGTCTGTATTGCTGTATAATGGTGCTCCTCCTGTGCCAGTGTCCACACTTCGTTATCCCCGTTGGTTGGTCCGCATTCATTTGCTGCTGGACCGCCTGCACGGTGCCCGTGTAGCCGGAATAGTGGGCAGAAAGCACCGAATTGGAACCACCTGACAATAAGATCTTGGAAGACAGGGTCACTTGGATCCCCATTGCTGTATCCGCCGATGTCGGTTGTCCAGAGAGGTATTCCACTCATCGCCACCCCTTGGGCGACGCGAACCTTCTTGACATTAGGTTTTTGAATACATAACAAGTTCACACCTGCAACCAAAATTCGTCGAATGTGGACTGTATATCTCCACTCCATAAAGCTGTTGAGTACTGCCATGTCCCAACCCATGCACTCCGTGCAAGAAACAGGAAGTCAGAGGGTCCATAACCTTGAGCCAGCATGCCATTAGACAAGCCAAGTATATGCTGCTGAACCCAGGCTTCGCCAACCTGGATGTCAGAACCTCCTGCAAAGTTCCAAACATCGCTGCTTGCCTGCCACCTCTCTGGCTCTGCAGCATCCAGCCAGAATGACCGAAAGCCATATTTCCCATAGCCTTCCCACATCCCATTAGCTGTCGCTTTCTGTGCCCCCAAATTGAATTCGTCAATTAAATAGTATCCATTGTCAAATGGCATCAATTCTTGCGATGCCCCATATGTTGCCAGATAGTCTTGTGACTCGAATTCGCTCCAGTGAGTGGAATTCTCTGACTGAAATGGCCAAAATGTAACCATCGGTTCAACCCCAGCTGCTTTGATTTCATCAACCATTCCCTGTGGGTCGGGCCTTTACGCTGTCAAAGAACTGCATTGGATGGCTTGTACACACCAACATAGCGGATTGAAACTCCAATCACCTGAAAAGTAAATTAATCCTCGGTAAAATCCTGTATTCAGTCTTATAATAACCTTGGTTAACCCAGTGCTGCCAATCAATCACGATTATCTACTAATGTTAGCTCTCACAGCAATACACAAGCAAGTTACTGATATGGGTAAGTTCCTTTCTATGTAACCATACATTACATCCAGGAGTTGCTGCTGGTCTCTGTACCTGTCCTTGCACTGAATGAACCCTTTTGTTTTTATTTACTCCCCAAGAAGGTGAAGAGTGTTTGTCGGAAAACCTGTGGTGTAATAAGGCATAGCAGGAGAGTGGCCAACAGCATTAACGAGGTGATTCATGAGAGATGGGTATGGTGTCCCCACATTCTCTGCGGTAACTGTTGTTATCCAGAAATCTACAACCTGGGTCGATTCCGAATACCACTCAATTCCAGCCTCTGATACATTGACATGCCCATAAGAAGCCAAATCCCACATAAAGCCATATCCAAGGCTAGAAATATACCACGGTATAAACACATCACTCCCAGATGACTGGGAGTAAAGTTGACTGTGCTAACCAGTTAATAAAAAATACCAGTGGAAAAAAAGGGTAGCAAGACCTGTCCTCAAAGTTTTTAAAGAATGATGGAAGTAAATTGACTCTCCCAATTCTGTGTTCTCCCAGACCATAAATTCCTTCAGTAGCGATTCCAGAAGGAGCAAAAGATGCCAAGGCTGTGAAAGAATTATCTCCCTATGTAGACCACAAATTAGGAAGCGCAGTTAGTCCAGCAAACAAACCTGGCTTGTGAAAGAAAGCGCAGTTTGCTTCAAAAGAGTGGCACCATCACTTATCCTCTTGGCAACAACGAGACCAGTGTCAGTATCAATTTCGACGTACAAGTTTCCATTTGTCACACTCGTAACGGTAGCAGATCCGGGCGGCGCGTCGACACCAGACAAGGGCAACAAGGGGCAGTAAGGCGTAGTGTAGATCTCAGATCCGGCCGGAGAAACACGCACCCTTACCGAGTTGTCAGTCCAGGGCTCGAGAATAAATTCTCCTTTACATCTACTGCTACTGCACAGGAACCCAATCAACACAACAAACTGCAACCACCCAGTCGCCATCACGGCTGTTGAAAAGACACACTTCACTTGCTTCGCAGAAAACCTCTTCAACTGAACTTGCCTCAAGAGTCCCTCCGGTGCTCTTCCTGGGTACTAGTACCTGTGCATTAGACAATACACTCAATGTGGGGGGGAGTCCCCCACAATGGCTTGTGGGAACAGGAGAGGCCGGTGAGAAAACCAACCAATCAAAACAAAAATGCAGTCGAGTACAACGAGCAAGGCCACGGGGAGGTGCGTCGTGATCGAGGCAGGCGTGTTCAAAAAGTTACCCATTCCCCAGAAATTGGGTGTTGATTATCAACGGCAGTCCAACTTTCAGCCTTCGTCATTCTGCTACGGTACTCGACCCTAATCTCTTCTTGCCCTGTTGATTGGTTGATGGGTTTTTCCCGAAGTCCTGTGTGATTTATTGAATGGGCTTGCAAACATTTGTGTTCTAACGCGAACGTAAAAGCACTTGTGGAGAGGAAGGGAGACAGAGGCTGTGATGTCAAAGAGCACAAAATCGAGTACGACTCTGCCACTCTCCTCAACAACGAGCTGAGGGTCGAAATTCCTGATCACCCTCGTGCTGCCTTAATACAGTATTGGTACAAGTAGGTATTCTTGTTTCCTGTAGTTTTATTATTATTATTATTATTATTATTATAACCAAACACCCAAGGTATGTAGCAGTTTTTTTATTTTTGATGTGTGAGAATTTTGTTTATAACTGAAAAGGTACCCAGTACTTTTGGAAGGCTTGTTAGAAATTCAATCTAAATTCATTAACACGGAAACTCACTACTGCCGCTTTGATGACCCAAGTGGAAAACTTGTGCACCTCCCTGTTTCTTGGTGTTATGTCAACCCCCCTCTTCCTCAAAATGTGTGTTTTAGACAGAACGCTACCGTTGTTAATACTTTACCTAGGAACAAACATGTCGAGTTTCTATTGAGCAGACATCAGCCCCTCGTTTCAGTTTGGTCAACTCCAAGATTGAAGTGAATCTCTACTTCACCTTTTAACAACCTCTGGGGTATTATCTTAATATAAGTAAAAGTCTATCATCTACGGATTTGTGCCAGAAGCAGAATGCTCTGGGGATATGCAGAATCTCGCTTGGTATGAAATCAGCAGGTAACTCCTTTTTTTAAAAATTACTTTCAGGCGTGATGTTAATGGCAACTTCTGCATGGAAGGGCTACTTGTACCTCACCTTAGTGGTGGCAAGCGGGTAAGTTCACAAACCCAAACCAAACCAACACACAAAAAAATCCAGGTTCAGGGATTTATGATTGATCTGTGGGTTCATGTACCACTGGGTTCCAGATGCATTTTCCGCATAATCTACCGCTCTGGTACTTCAAGTCAGCTTCTGGAAAGTCCCTCTTTCCTGACAGCACCCTCTTCTTGAAGGCACAAACAGAAAAACTCCAACAAAGTGTGTTTTGGGTTTTGGTAAAAAAAAAGACAACAATTACTTCTTCATCCATTTTGAACGTTTACTCCTGGTCGTCATCGTGGCCATGCTCTAGCAACCAGTTGGCGGTCAAGTTCTCATTCTTGTCACAAGCAAAAAAGGCTTGCATAACAGTAGTCCTGGAAAAACCCAATGCTTCCAACTGGAATTTCATATGAGAAAAAATACAAGGTTGATACTGGTTACCCGTTCTATGGCTGCCCTTTCTTCTGCAGTAACTTGAACAGAACTATTGAAAAAATGTCAGTAGAGCTTGCTGAAGAGGAAAACTCACCCCCTGGGCATAGCAGCTTCACCCCCTGTGGGTGCACCACCGGTGGCCCCACCAGTGGCCCCACCAGTCCCTGGGGATGTCTCTCCCATTATACGCAGGAATTCAGCTTGATTCTGTTGGATAAGTTGCAAAATATCCGGACTTGTTCGTGCAAGGGAAGCGATAGCGGGTTGCATTAAACGGGGGTCATGTTGAATCATATCGCGCATTGTTAAGAATTGTGGATCATTGCGCAAGAAGTCAAGTGGGCCACCACGACCACCTAAGAGAAAGGAAGAAAAAACCGTGATGTGCAGAGGGAAGCATACTTCCAGTAGGGCCTCCTGTTGCTGGGACGCCACCAGACCCACGACCTGATAGATGTTATTCATAATAGATTTGGAAATGAGAATACCTCCACCAGGCACGGTACCAGGAGCTGTGGCTGGGATGGGAGTCCATGCTGGTGTCGGAGTTGGAGTTGCTGGAGTTATTGGAGGTGCTGGAGTTGCTGGAGTTGGAGTGGGTACGGTGGGAACAGACGGGGTTGTGGGCTGAGCACGAGGGGCGAAGCCAGGCATTTCTGGGACATTTGGAATACCCTCTCCCTGTAACAGAATCACTGAATGTTGAAGGAATATGAACATACAGATGTCAAGTATTCCACAGCCCTATCGGGATTGTGATAAGCAGCCCTAAGTGCCTTTATAACCATGTCACGCTCAAAACCCATATCACAAATACTCTTAATGGTGTTCTCGTAATCACTTCCCATTACAAGCTGATTACCTTGCCTGTCACATGTTTAAAGTGAATTATTAAAGCGAGAGCTTACTGTGCAGCGGGTGACGAAACGGGCGTAGAAGGAGGCGCTGTAGTGGGGGGAGGAGAAGGTTGAACAGGGGTAGTAGGGGGAGGAGGCTGGGCGGGGGTTGTTGCTGGAGTTGGGGTAACGGTCGGAGTGGGGGTGGGTGTTGCAATTGGAGTGGGAGTGGGAGTGGGCTGAGCAGGGGTGGGCGTAGGGGCATCAACGGGCTAAAGAAGTTAGACAAAAGTTATATCTCACTACAACCAACCTTCTTAACCATAAGTACAAGGAAAGCATTGTCGGTAACGCCTTGTTCAACGAGGGTGCCATTGTTGTCCAATATTTTGCCAGCAAAAATCAACTTTTGCCAAGAAACAGGGAACGATTGCTCTCGTTCAATTCTCTCTTTGATCTCGCTCACCTTGCGCCATAGGTCATGTGACGTTAAGTGAAAGAAGTGCAGTACCTTGACCGTAGGTTCCACTTCCAGCGGGAACTCCTTCTTCTGCAACGTCTTTATCGTGATCTTCATCTAGGTTGTTGTCCGGTTACGCAACACTACCGAGCTTTTTTTTATTTTTTTTTTTTATTTTTTGAGAAATCAGCTCCAGTCACTCGAGATCTCAACTGACCTTGAAATCTTAGTACACCATTGCCCTGCGCAGCGCTCAATGACAACCCCTGCATTCTTTTCATATCTTCCCATCACAAACAAATGGCAAAAGTGAAAATAGCTTTATTCACGTCTTTTGGGTATCGAGAGGGGTTGTCTTTCTTGATCCTGAGGTCTTGGTGGTGATTCGGTTTATGTTTGGCAGACAGAAAAGTGATTCTGTCCGCGTTCAGTCCTTTGTGGTCCAGAAAAGAAGGGACTTGGATGTGGTGCATGTTGAAGTGATTGTAGTTGGTGACGACCACGTCATGTGTGTCTGTGGAATCGGATCTGTGGGGTCGGGGTAAAAACCCAGAGAAGTTAGAATGATGGGAGGGAAAGATTTTGGGATGGAAACACACAGCCGTTGAAATAGGTAACCTCTTTGAGATACGGCACTGAGTAGACGTGAATTGAGGGGCCTGTGTGGGTGTGAGGGATGAGTGAGAATTCTTAGAGTGAAAATTTGGTACCGAAAAGCACTGCTATGGCATCATTACTAGGGGAGAAGCTGAGAGAAATTGGGGGAGGAAGGTCTGCTATGGATATGCGTGTGATTTCCTTGGCCGACTCCGAAGAGGGCGCCGTGTACGGCACTGTGGAATTGAGTGTGCCGAATAACCTTTATGTAAGGCGCTTACCATTTACATTCCACAAACGAAGAGTTCCATCTCTACACAAATGAGAAATAACGAAAATTAAGAGACATTATACTTGCTGGCTGTAGCGAAAAGTTTGCCATCCAAGCTGAAATTTCCACAAAGAACTCCCCTCTGCAACAATTAGTAATATTCAGGGAATTCTCAACTACAGTATGCCCAAGGGCCAACAAGGCTTTCTCGATTTTGTGGAATTCACCAGTTGGGCTCGACTGAATACCCCAAATCTGGTCATTTGTGAGGGAAGTTACAAGTTTCAACTGATTGGGTGCACCCTCGTATCGGGCATTTCTGCAAGTACACACAAAAATTTGCTGCAAGAGCAAACACTGTTTGGCAATGAATAAGAGGGGAGTGGATTTCAGGCAAGTACAACCTGTTATTTGATAGCTGGCACGGATTCCACTTATGCAATACATCTAAGCTTGTACTCCATAACTTTACACAAGTTTCTTTTAGAAGATTAGAAATGTGCACAAACAAGAGAAACATGCCATCACAGGTGACAACAACACTGTTAGAGAGGAAATGGAGAGTTCTAAGAGATGAGTGTCCTGATGGGGATGAGGCAGTTTTGTTGAAGGCGGATGCTTCTTTCTGATGTAACAGTCAAACAAAGCAATAAGAAGTGTAAATTTTGGCTCACGGTATAAATTTCCAGCTCCTTTGTGAAGGCTTTGTAAATGGCAAGGTAAAAGCCGTTTGCAGAAATGGCAATATTAGATACAGTGTCATTCCCAAGACCGATGGAAGTACCACTATACATTACAGTAAACAAGTGCCCAAAGCAAGAAAGTAGAAAAGCCAAACAACAAACAACAAAAATGCAAAAAGCCACCTCTTTGGGTTTTCAGAAAGTACAACTGTTGCGGTGCCGTCAGCGCAGGCAAACGCAAGGAACTTGGCGCCAACCGACGACGCCATGCACGACACGTAGTCCGAGCACGGCACCGCCGCCTGCAGCCCCAGCGCCGTCCACATCGCGGGCGCAGCCTTGGCGTGCGACGACGACGACGCCTTGTGGTGGTCCTGCTTCTTCTTGGCCGCCGCCGCCGCCGAGGTTTTTTTGGCCGGCTCTGCGTCGGTGGACTTGGGGTGCTTGGAGGACGCCGACGCCGAAGACGAAGACGAAGCCGCGGACTTGGGTTTTGGCTTCGAGGAGTTGGGGCTGCGCGACCGTTTGGTGCGGAAGAAGGCCAAGTAGAGCAACGGCACCGCCAACAGAACGCACAAGCACGCGCCGCCGATCAGTAACACGTTCATGGGTCACGTTTCTTTACCTGAAATTTGGGTTTTCTCTAAGCAGACTGAGGGGGCAAGAAGCAGTCGAAGGCTTTCCGTCAAAGTCAACCCTGAAAGGTTCCGGCACATGTGAATCGTGATCAAGGGGGTACACCGCTGAGCCGTTGTGGAAACTGGATTTTTTTCTTTGTTGGGCCAAGCCCCTCATGACGAACAGGAAGAGAAAGGACATAACCGCACCAAGTTCGTGATTTGCGCAACTAAAGACCAGCCGATGCGCAGACATGGAAGCTAACTAAAGTTGCACTTGAGCCCACCCGACCTCCCTAAAAGCCATCTGAGATTGCCCGGAAGGAAATGTGGCACCGTACCCATCCATACCGGGAAGGCAGGGATCTCTCGCACGCCGAGAAAATCCTCGAAGTTCGGAATTTCGCGCGAACCGAGACGGAAAACACAAAAAAAATACACAAAGGCAACATCAAAAACAACAACCGCGCACAACACCCGTGAGGTTCCGCGCCAAAAAAAACATCAAAACAGCACTCCAAAGCGAAACACCAGAATTATTATAATCCCACTGCATAAATCCACCACCCACAACAACAAACAACAACATACACCTCCCAACGCCTCCAACCACCGCCAACCATAAAAAACCAAGAAACCAAACCCCCCAAACCAATTTTTTTTTTTTTTTCAAGACGCATCCACACCCCCAGTCCACCGAATTTGCACCAGGGCCCATATCTGGGTCCTGTCCAATCCCCACATCCTCTGGTTCATCTCCTCCGCCTCCTCCTATTCAGCAACAACAAACCCAATCTCAGCAACAGCAGCAGGCAATTACAATGACCTCCACAATTACTGTAACTACTACAACAACTACTACTACTTCCAGTACCACTACGGACAGCACCATCCCTGTTGATAATGTTCAAGGCATTCAGGCTACAGACACGACCTCTACGACTTCCTCTTCTACTATTGGAACTGCTCCTCCTCCTCCTTCTTGTGCCTCGCAGAATGTCACAGCACAGTCCGCCTCGTGCTTTCCAGTTTCCGTGTATACCTCGGACTCTTCCTCGGGGTCTACAGTTGCAATCAGATCGTCCTTTTCGGAGCCTGAAGACTGGCCCGCTTGGTTCCCAAAGTCGGCTTCCGAGAGGTTGCTGTCCAAGGTGCAGACACATAGGCACAGACACTCCACTAGCTCTTCTCGTTCTCACACTACTACTACAACAAATTCACAAACCTCTAGTTCGTCCACTACTGCAACTCCCAATTCTCCCTCGCACTCACACTCCTCATCACACAGCTCGTCCTCTCGAAGTTCTTCTTCGCATGGGTCACCATCTTCCTCTTCACACACTTCGTCCTCTCACTCATCACATTCAACCTCTTCAACAACCACTCCCTCACACTCCTCGGCTTCCCCTACATCAGCTTCCCATTCTTCAGCATCATCCCACAGCAGTGGCAAACACCATTCGCATCACCGGTCCTCACACGGCCCCTCACATGGGCCAGCGCGGCCTGCTGATTTCGCACGCCGCATGTTTGGGGATGACAAAGGCACCCCTAATGTATCTGTAGAATGGTATCTGGGGCGCATTGTGCAATATAGTGGCTCTACCTTCTCCTCTATGGTGGCATCCGTAGTGCTCATAGAGCGTGCTTTGGACTCTAACCCCGATTTCCGGCTGACCAATGGAAACATACACCGTGTTGTACTCGCAAGGTATGCAAATTTAACCCACCACAAACTAGATTTAACTCTCTTCTCGCAGTGTCCTGATCAGCTCAAAGTTCTTTGAAGACCAGTTCTACCCCAACTCTTACTATGCACGAGTAGGGGGTGTCAGTGACCAGGAAATGAACGAACTTGAGCTGGCCTTTCTAGCCCTCGTCCGCTTTGATCTGTATATCACCACAGCCCAGTTTTGCATCTACGAACGAGAGCTCACCAGCAGCCCCGACCTCAGCTCTGGTGCAACTTCCACCCCACCGCCGTCCCCGTCAACGCCTCCGCCCACGTCACCCCCAGCACATGATGATGATGACGAACCCCCACCGGGAGACCAGAATCAGAATCACCATCCAAACCCAGATCAGAATCAGAATCAGGATCAGAACCAGGATCAGGACCAGACGCAGAACCCACCGCACTATCACGATCATGACCACCACAGCCACAACCGCAACCACAGCCATAGCCACAACCATAGCAGCAGTAATACCCGCAACCACACCACAGACACCAGCACGAGCGTAAGTTCTGTTGGTGATTGTTCAGCAAGAACCAGTTGTTTGATGGCCACCTGTGGTGACACATGCTTTGGTCATACAGTGGTCCCTCAACCTTCATCCTCAAGAGGGGCACACAGTGTAATAACTTATCTAAATGTTAATTGAACAATTTTTTTTTTGAATTTGTGTGTTCCCAGAAAGCAAAAAAAAAACTTGCTTGGGTCGCCCAGCAAAGCTGCATCCAATGTGGCCAAGGATTGGCAAAATGGTCGGGGCACTTTAATGCAACCCATAATTAGACAACACCCAGGGTTTGCTCGAACTGCCTGTTTACAAGAATACAGGTCATACCACTTATGATGATTTAAGTATATGACTCCCAGTGATTCAATTTCATAACCTTTCTCCAACTGAGGAGACTTTTTTTAATTGTCCAGGCCACATTCGTTAATCATAGATAGATGCTATCAGTTATTATCATCAGGGTCGGCAGTCATAACTGGTTGCTCCTCCGGTGATGCCACTTGCTGGGCTCTTTTGCCTCTGTTTGTATTGATGAAGACTGCAGCCACTGCAGAGCAAACAGTAAAGCCACAACATAACATAAAGACAGCCTGGTATTGGTAATGAGGGAAGATAGGAAAACGAGAAATCAAAGTGTACACACATTGTATCCTGTCCTGGAATAATGTTCAGTTTCTTCAGAAGAAAGTGATGCTGATGTTGAAGATGACGGAGATAATGCTGACAATGAAGACGACGAGGATGAGTAAACAGGACAACTTGTTGAAGGTGTGTTGAATGCCTCCAACATAAAGCCTTGGTAAATGTTTTAGGTTTTTCTTTTATTCACTCAGACATACCAACTATTACTTGACTCAATGTCGTTCCACAAATCATCACAAGGGTGCCCATTGCCATATATTTTCCACTAGCAACTTTCGACGGTAACGTGTCGCAAGTTACTGCGTAAGACAACTGAAATCACCAATGAGAGGAGCCAAAATGAAGGGAGCTACCGTCCGGAAAATTCCGTTCCCAATTCCGTATCCCGTTGCTACAAAGGTGAGATTGCAACTAGGAGGTTAAAGGTGATATACCAACCACATACACCCAAGTCATATCTGGTACAACTGCGAAAGAAGCCAAGGCAACAGCAACAATAAACAAGGCAACGAGTATTAAGGGTCTTCTTCCAAGCTTATCACTAAGTGGGCCTGTTGGGAGAGCGGCAACAAGAGAAGCAAATAATGAGATCAATGAAAGAATTGCTGTAACCTTCATCAACAGTAAGTGCAAGGTGAAAAATCGCAAGAAAATACAGAGGCTGGTTCAGGTGCGCAAATTATATCTCCGATCCAATATTGGAGATAGACCATAACAGATGCACTCATGAAAAAGCATCCTCTGAAGGATGTTAGCCTATATCATTGTTATCGGTACCAATACCCCATAACAAGTGAAAGAAGGAAATCGGGGTGCTTTTTTGGTGAGAATCTTCATCAATATAAGCAGAAAGGGAGATAAGACTAAGTGCACACAGATAGGCCTTGAAAAAGTCTCTAAAAGCGAATACAGATGCCTGGCATCCATTCTTGATTTTTCGTGCCACTTCATTTCCCTGTAACTTATAAGTGATCCATATTTCTGTTGTATTGCAGACCTCTTGGATTTCACCTTCCTCACCCAAAAGTCTTTTTCCTTGGATAGTTGAATCCCTCAACTTCCACTGTTTTTCTTTTGCAAAAATTATTGTTGGTACAGTAAATACGATGAGGACGATGATGTATATAATACAAATAACAGTAGTAGGCAGCGCAAATGCTGCAAATGAATAGCCTGTGTGATTGTTGGAAGGTCAAATTGTAGTTTAGAGTGACCTATGGCACTCCCTAAAAGGGAATGCGTAGTCATTAAACCAGAGGCCAATCCGTGTTGTGATTGTGGAGTAAGATCTGGGAGTAAGGCAGACATGACGGAGGTACCAAGTGATAAGCCTGAAATTGCAATCATGTAGCTGTTGGTAATTGAGCAAATGGGCTGTTCAGCAAAGTGCTGTTGAGAAAGAGAACCCTGTGATGAGAACGCCAACGCTTTCGGCAACAGACCCAATAAGGAAGCCAAACACCCCTATAATTGCTATTACTGTTGCTATCAGAATAAAGGGACGCCGCCGGCCTAATGGAATTGTGAACCATTGTACAAGAGAACCCCACAATATATTTTATACTAGTCTCATCAGGTTGTGAGCTATGTAATTTTACCTAATCTAGATGTGCAGGTATCACTCCAGTAGACAACAATAATGCCAGTCAATGAAAATATAATGCTAATTCCACCCACAATTGAAACAAGTGCAGCCGCGCCAGTCGGCTGAATCTCCCTGATTTCCAAGGGCAACAAAATCGAAGCCAAACTGGGGGGAAAAAAACATGCAGCAGGTTAACGCCGGGTCACCCAAATGGAAGAACGTCATCAAAACAAACCTGGTTTGAACCACTGCATAGCCAAACATCCAGGACATGAAAAGCAAAATGATGTACCATGACTTGGGCTCAACGTCACTGTGCTTCTTCATCCCCCTTTTCTGTTTTTTGGCGAAATTGGCAAGCACTTCTTGATTGTCGTTATTGGTTTGTCGAGTGCCTGAACGAGCCAGCTCAAAGACCCATCTACACAACGGAGCAGAGAGAGAGCCCCTCAGAGATTCGATATTCCATCTCCCCGGAGGTCGTGTCCGCCTAGGAAAGAGAAGAAGAAATGCAGAGAAGTCCCACAATCCCGAATAAGAGAAAATCGGTGCTACTATTCGGCTCCGGTCGAGGAGAATTTTTCCGAGGAGTACTTGGCTTTCTTAAACCGAGCTCAAATGCAGTCACGGTTATCCAAAATAATACCTATCCAATCAACTTGCAATCCAGATTTTCCCCAGAACCTTCCGGGTAGGTTTCGGCTCTCTCCCTTGAGGTCTGAATCGAAATCTATCCACTATGGAGGGCCTGGGGCTCGAGGGCCAGGGGGAGCCTGGTCTCTCAGTTTAATTTCCAGTCTGGAAAGTCCTGAGGGGGCGCCTCAGAACTTCCAGATCACATTCCAGAAGTAGGGGGAAACCCAAGGGGGCTCCTTGGGTTGTGGTCCTCCTCAAAATTTGTAGCAGGACAGTAACAGGGGGAGCCTGAGCTGACCTGCTCACTCTTCAAAGGGAAAATTTCCACTTGACTAAAAGCGAGCGGGATCACCGCGAAGTTCCCTGCCCCCAACTCCCATCCCCGGGAGGTGGGGCATTTCAGGGAGGCGCGGCCCCGCCCCACTGTTCCGTGTTGTTCAGCCTCTGGGTTGGAAGGTTGAGTACTCCTCATTTTTTTTTCTATTTTTGAATAAATTACCCACTACAGTACCTTCATTCTACTGTGCAGATGGGGAAAAGAGAAAGGCGGGAAGAGGTAAAAAACCATGTGTTGATCACAAATGCATATCTCACTTTCGAGAGCCCAGGCTCCAATCAGCACAACACATGACACACCCTCATATTCCACCAGATCCAACTTGGGCAAAGTTTGTGTGGCCAGTCTTTGAGGCATGGTCAATGGCACCCTTCTGTCCCACAAGTCCAGAGCCACACACAAGGCACTGTAAGTCAAACTTGGATGTGTCTGTGAACTTGCGGGCCGATTTCTCCCTCGCCATGAATGCACGAACCTGAGCTTCAGTAGATTCAGCTTCGCGGCCGCGCCGCGGAAATACTGTCACATCACACTCCTCAGGTGCTCCTTGTTCTAAGCACAGTGCCAGAGCGTCATAGTGTATGCCGTCATAGATCTGAAGTTGGTTGGTGTGGATGTGATTTGGGGGATTATGGGATAACTCACAATGTAGGCTATGTCATTGTATCCTTCTGATTCCCCAAAGGGGACGATTTGACTTGATTGAATGTCGCATACAGCAATGACTGTGTGATAGTGCTTGCATAGAATAGAAAGTTCAATGGCTCCTCCCCAGCTGTCAGCCATCTAATCTAATTCGTAAGTCCAAGTGTGCTTCAATAGGTAGCTCCAACAAAGAAAAAAAGGGTTCTACCAGAATCCACATTGTGTAGTCTTCAGGTTGTTTCCCCAAAAATGCTTCATTGTAAGTTTCCGGGTCATTAAACACGGTCTCGGCAATCAAATGCCTCAGTCTATCCACTTCACTTCGAGAGTGGCCTCCAAGAACATACCTAAATTGGCACGCAAACACAACACAAAAAACAAATGAGCACCATGGATCCCAACATGACACAAACCCTACAGCATTGAACAGACAACCATTGTCCGCAGGTATCACTCGACGCACCACGCTCATCACCTCGAATTAACCGGTTTTTATGATGGAATTAGTAAGCAAAACCCTCTTTGACAAGTCGAAAGGGAATAAAAATGTTTTGAATAGTGGAGTGAAAAAAATCAAACAGGATAGGATTGTGTGAGGGGTGTGGTGCGCGGGTCCTTAGTCAAAGAGGCCAAAACCACCCAAATCGACTCCTTCCTCCTCGGCGGGTTTTTCCTCCTTCTCCTCTTCCACCTTGGGTGCTTCCTTCTCTTTTTCCTTTCCCTTGCCACCCTTGCCTTTACCTTTGGGCTCTTCCTCTTCTGCAAGCAGCGAATTAGCAAAAAGAAAAAAAAAAAAAGTCAGATTTGCATAAGTGTGGTGCGGACAGAAAAAGAAGAGAACGTAGAGCTATGTGCCAGAAAAGAATGAAAGAGAAACGAAGTAGAGTGTACCTGCTTTCGCCTCCTCTACTGGAGCAGCAGCGGGAGCTGCGGCACAGACCATGCTTCCCATCTTTGTTCTGCCCTCAGCAATGAGGGTGTTGATGTCCTTGCCTGCAAGGTTACTTTCAGACAAACACATAGTACGGAGTTGTTTTACAAACAATAATTGTGGAGAGGTTGTTATTGACTCTACAATAATAACAAACAAAAGACACACACACCAGCGAGTTCTTGAAGGAGAAGCTCGATTTTAGCTTCATCAGCGGAGGCACCGGCAGCGGTGAGGACTCGCTGAATGTCGGCTGAGGTGACGTTGGTGTTTCCGCCGAGGGCGAGGAGCAGGTATGCGGCGAGGTGCCTCATTGTGGGATGGATCACAAAAAAAACGATCGAGCGAGAGTGACGGCCTAGCGGCGCCGAGTAATGCGAAAAAGGTTTGTTTGGAAAGAAAAGAGCCGCCGAAACTTGAAAGGGAAAAAAAATGAAGAGCAATTGGTTTTCGGACTGACGTACTGAGTTCAGATGGCGCCTGCAGTCGGCAGTGGATCTGCCGCAGTCCTTCGTCTCCTTTGGGCGTAGACAAAGTGCTTGAGTTGAAGTTTGGGACTGGCGGAGGATAACAGAAGCTGAAACAGGTGATTAGGTGAAACAGTATACGCCGTATGCCGGACACGTGCCGAATCGGCAGCCTGCAGGCAACTTGTGTGAAATTTTTGGCTACCAACGAGAAAAGCCCGCTGTTGAGTGCTGATGTTGTCTCCCTCCGCGGCGGGTGCTTGCCGTCCTCTGCGCTTCCGCAATTATGGGACCAAGCTGAAGCAAACTCTTCTCGTGGCTTGGGTGCATTCCTTTTTACAACTTTCACTCGATTTGAGTCCAATCAACATTACCCAACGAAAATAACAAAAACCAAAACCAAAAAACACCAGATTCCGTAGGAGCACGGGTGATTCTCAATTTGTTGGAAAATATCCCGTCTCTGGCATCTCAACTTTGTCAACAGACTGGAGGTCCAATACATATGGCCCATTGTTGTCACATTGATATCATGCAGGCATTTGCTCGCTCACAGATTGTTCCTTCCACAGAAACAGTAACTTTCTAGTATCGTTAATAATATCTCATTAGCAAGTTCTTCACTGGTTAGATCAAACTTGATTTCTCCAAGTCTGTTGATCTTTCTGATTCTTGTGTGATGGCCCTTCTGTGCTCTGAGCGCATTTCTTTACTGAGAATTGCTTCCCTTCGCTTCTCTGAATGCAATTCCATTACTGACTCAAGCTTCTCTTGTAAGTCTAGCATTTTTAAAGACTGTATTCACATTTTGTTGCAGTTGTTCAAAATCTAAGTGGTCTGCTTTTTTTTTTTCCCCACTTTCTTCCTTCTTTTGCCGTTTACTTCTCGTAGAAACTCTAGAGGAACTTGATTTCAAAGGATGCCAATTTCTAACTGACCAAAGCATTAGTTCTGTACTTCAGAACTGTAGACAGTTGATGTACCTTGACCTATCCAAAACATGTGCTTCTAATACTTCTGTACGAATAGCTATGGAGAGGTAACCCCGTTGTTGGTGGTAAGCACTGATAGAAAACAGATGCTGGAACATGCAGTTCCTGACCCTAGAGTCAGGCTTTATAACTGATTCCATTCTTCCTACAAGCCCTCATCCTAGACTCAGGTCATTGATTATAAACAGAAAGTAGGAAAAAGCTGCTAAAGATACTTTGTTATGTTAATGAAATACCTTCACAGTGACGATTTTGTTGAGGCAAAAATTTCGGATAGATTCCTTGAATTAATTCCTGCAAGGTAATGTGTCATCTCCACATCTATGAATGAATGCAGAAAATGACTCCATATAAATCTAGTTTCCCTATGCTGGAGAAGCTAGAAATATGTGATGGTCATTTCACAATCCCCGTAATATTAAAGACTGTACAATCTCTGACCCACCTTGAAGTCTGCTGCTTTCCAACCTTTGCAGACCTTAAACTGCATATATCTCTGCTTGCTCGTAACACGACAACACTAAAAATTGATGGAACTTGGAATGATGAGGGGACACTTGACTTGCAATATATACCTTGTGGACACCTTGCCCAATTGTTGTGTGTTAATATCAAAAATATCACTGTTTTGAACCTTGAATGCTTATCTCTCTGCCGGAGGGCATCTACTCTCAAACTTTATTCTGTCACTGGTAGTGAGAAGTCACCACTATCTTTAATGCAGTCCATTGCACAATCAGTACAAGGCATTACTAAACTTTCTCTGGGAGGGTGTTGTATGGCTTATGCTGATAGTCAATTATTACTGGACTTGTTGCCTTCCTTGAAGGAAATCACTTTGGGTGTTACTTGTACTGGAACTGGAAGACCCTTTTTTTTCACCCACCAATGTGTAGAAAACATTGACATTACATTGAAACCGACACGGGCGCGGGATGTGGCTCCTGTAGTGCAATTTCTCTGTTCGCGGCTCACCACCCTGAAGTTCCTTTTCATAGTAAAGGTAACCAGTCACGTTCTGCAAACAATTGTTGGATTACTTCCAGTTAATCTGAGTTGTTTACTGTTGTCTGGATACAATATGCCAAAGACCACTATTTCACTGCGGCGCCTTACTTCACTGAAAAGGTTTGAGGCGCCATTCTCTGTGAACTGTTATGACTACAGCGCATTGCATATTCCTGGCACATTGGAGTTCGAGGAAAAAGATATCACGACTTTCCCACTGGATTCCGTAGCCAACTTACATACATTACACCTTTTTAATGCTCCGGTGCGCGAAACGGAAATTCAAGCTTTGGGGAAGATGCTTTTTCTCAGGGATCTGGACATTACCAATAATTGCATTCTGAAAAGTTTTATATTGTCACATCCAACTCTCCATCACATTAGGCTCCTCCACGTCAATGAAGCGGAAGTGTTTATGCTGGATTGCCCACAACTTATTTCTCTAGATATAGATGGTTGTGCAAAAATAGCCAATCAAGTAGCTGGGAATATTGTGCATTACAATACTCCAAATTTGAGATACCTTCGTTGTATAATGACAACTTCTTTTGTAAGCCATTTAGTTTCCACTATCTTATGGGTTTTTTTTTATTTATGCAAGGAATTTGACGGAAATGAATACAAGAGTTGGCACCTCCCTCCCGAGACTTTCTCTATAAACGCTCTCCCAACCAATTTAATATCGTTGGAGTTGATGAATACCATCCGAATTTTACCTGAGGTTCAGTCCTCCTTCTAACGAGGTTACTCCAACTAACCTTCACCCAGATCAGGCTCACCAACCCAAACTACAAAATTGGGTGTCTGACACTTTGCGGGTGCTATATGCTTGAAACAATAACAATAGCTCTGCCGCACCTTTACGATTTCAATGTGAGGAGATGCCCCCGGCTCAGAGACATCACGATTCTGGCTTCCGGCGAAATTGTGAGGATGGGTATATGCCAAGTGCAGGAGAATTTTACACTGAACCTCGGCGAAGACGTTTCATGCCTCAGAGTTCTGGACTTCCAGAATCCCTTTGTTTTCACTCCAGAATTTGTTGCTCATTTGACATCACACCCCACATTGGCACTCTCACTGGAGTACCTTGAAATTCCACGGCCCCCAGAAACTATGGACCTCCAATCCTGGTTCCGAAATATCTCTGGGGTATGCCCCTTGGCCAAGATCCACGTAAACAGTTGAACAAAACAACACGCTTTCGTTTTCTCAACATCACGATCGACCTAAAGCCAGGGCTGACCCCGAAATACATTTCCTTTTTGTCTATTATCAGATTTTGTGCTGGTTAAAGTTAACTTTTTCTTTCCCGGTTATCCGAAGTGAAGAATGTTCAACAATTTTTGATTAATCGGGGAACAAAGTACACGAATGAGCACCAAGCCGATGTCGCCCAGGACCCCACAACCGGGGAATAATGCCAATCCGACTCCAATTCCCTCTGTTGCTTTGTGTCCTCTGACGCCACAGCAACAGCAAAATTTCCTCATGCTTCAGCAACAACAGCAGCAACGGCTGTTGCAACAACAACTTCTGATGCAACAAGCAAGGCAAAACATGTCTCCGTCATTGCAGCAGCAACAAATGCAGTCCCAAGCCGTGATTTTGCAGCAGCAGTTGCTCATTCAGCAGCAACAGGCCATGTTGATACAACAACAGCAGCGCCAGCAGCAAAGCCAGGTGCTAAATTGCTACGGAGTGGATAGTGGTGCCTTCAACAATTTCAGCACCTACGGCAGCACTGCGTCGTCCGCGTCGCCGTTCGGGGTTATGGGAGTGATGCCGCAGATGTCAATATGCAATTCCATCGGACCGCCGCCCAGTTCCACCTTTCTATCTTCAGTGGGCCCGCCTCCTTCGGTCTCGTCTGTCTATGGCCGACCCACAATGAATTACAGGAGGGCACCGCAGCTTCAACAAATTGCTGCTACAAATGGGTCCGCACTTATGTCAGTAAGGTAAAATATCATCTTCTATACTTCTCGGTCCCTGAGGCCAGGTAACTTCAAAAAAAGATTGGTCAACAACGCCTCTCCTGCAACTATTCCCTCTGGCTTGTGTATGCCTTCACCAAGTAACTCTTCGTATGTCCGACCCATTTCCATTTCGTCTGAGCATGTTCAGGGCTTTCCAACAAAAGTTCTCCCAATTTAGTCAAATGACCCAAATGCGTCAATTGCAGCAACAACAAACTCCAGCAGCGGTAAACAAAATAGCACCCATCTTCTTTGCTTCTTACTATTATTCTCAGACACCCACCAATACTACTCCTGTTCGTGTTCATTCAACTCCAACTGCTTCAAGTGCACCAGTATGTTACTGACTTCCTCCAAGAAATCTAATAGTAAAAATCAAGATAGCTATACCTAAAAAAAAGGAACCAGCTAAGCCTGGATATCCTACTACTAGTAGACCTGCCTCACACCCACCAAATCCCCCCACCAAATCTTCAACACCCACACTAGCTCCTTTGAAGATGTCTGCAAAAGAAGTACTTTGCTCCTCCATTCAGTGAAAGTACTTACGTATGTAGGTTAAAACTTTCGATTCTGTCTGGTTGAAGTTAATCAAAAAACTGGAAAATACAGTAACAACAGAATTTTGGCCTATCTTAACCGAAATAGGAAGGTACTATCCCCCAGTCTTTGGCATTAACATCTAATCCACTGTACCGTTAAGACAGGAGAACCATCAGTTGAATGAACCCATGTTGGCAAACCTTGAAGACTGTAAAAAAAAAATACTTGCAATTCCGAAATTGGGGACTGTGGGAGCAGCACCCACTGTACTCGATTGTGTATCTAGTTGTACAGGTATGCCCTGACAAAAAAATGTGAATATTCATTGGTAAACCAAGAAAAAACTGTTGAGGATTTCCTCAAATTATACAAAGACTTGAGATCGGCTGGCACATGGCTGGACGACTCCATTTTTGAATACACAATGGAGCAACTTCACGCCACGCTGTGGCCAAAGTATTGTAGAGAAGTATCTTGCCTCTAATAATTTTGTTTGTTCTTATTCTTTAAGTATGTAGATGAAGACCATAAACATAACACTAAAATTCGAAGTTTGCCTGAAATAACACCAGCACACCTTGGTGTTGCCCAAAAATTTTGGTTATTTGACCCAGACAAAGGTGAAATGGTATTTGTGCAAAAACTTCACATAAATATATTCAATGTCTACCTTTAGAGTGCAGACAATTCTTACGCGAGCGCTATTGAGGGTATGGATATGGCTCTCTTCTCTCAGGAGTAACGAATATTAACCTGCAACACAGCTATCCACCTTATCTCGAAAAAGGATTCACCTGCGAAAAAAGTAGATTGCCTAGTGAAAGTTGGTCATGAAATTTCCTGTTGCATTCGTGAATATTGGGGAAATGAATACTCTTCTGAAAAATTTTCTCTGTTTGTCTGTCTTATTCCTACTGCCTCTTACATAATCCAGGGCAGCGGATGACTTTTTACCACTTTTTGCTTTTGTAACAATACGAAGTAACCCTGATCATCCCTTCACAGGTAATTTTTGAAATACGACTTTTCACTAACTGCAATATAAAGCAAGTAAATACATGGAAGATTTCCTTCGTGACATTGAACTAACAGGAGAAAGAGTACACCCTCTAAAAAAAAAAAAAACCAAACAAACAAAAGTGTAACTTCACGAAAAAGGGGTATATGCTAGTCACGTTCCAGACATGTCTTGCATTTATAATGGAACTCAACAATGAAGAGGTCTTGCACCCTTCCCCACCCAAAATACAGGCAACACCCGAGTCACGCCCAAAAACCGGCGAGTCATCACCCGCACATTCACCGCCCTACATCACCACGCAGGATGTGTCATCATCCCCGAAGCGGGCTACATCCACCTGGACAAGCGGGCATAAGAAGACATCATCCCGCGTTCATGACATCAACTTCTCGCAGCAGCGGCTGTCGTCGTCGCCGAGCGAGTGGGAGCCGGCCCCCACCGACCTGGCCGACGACGGCACGCCATCGCCGACCACCACCAGCCCATACAACAGCACCCAGCACACTTCTACGTACTCGATACACATACCACCCGCCAGCCTCCATTCGCTGCCTGCAGCACCCCCCCTATTGCCACCACCACCTCCACCACAGCTGCCGCAACAGCAACAGCAACAGCAGCAACTTCCCATCCCCTCGTACAACCCACCACCACTTCCCACACAACCGGCCCCAACACAACTGCCTTGATGCAACCAACCCCAACTCACCTCCCTCACTATTCACTATTCGCTGTGCTCTAGTGTGCACAGTGGCCCTGTACAAATCCCCCAAACTACAACACGATGAAAGGGCTCTCAGTGGAGAGTCCCTCATCACAAGCGAATTCTTTTTTTTCCCGATTTCCAGTAACACACACAACAACCCTCACAGCAAGAACAAAAAAAACGTTCCCAAACAACCGACGCGATGAGTGACGACCGAAACAACGGTTCGACAGCAGCCACGGGATATGGTGGGACATGGACTCCCAGAAGGCGAATGCTTGCAGCCTTGGACCGAAACGGCGTTCCTGATCGACTGCCCGCCACAACGCATCACGTGATGCCTTATTTTCTCAAAAAATACATGGGTGGCATTCCCTACCGCAAATTCTTCGATATTATGGGACTGGATGCTTACACGTGGGCCACACCCCATGTCCCTGACCCCTCAAAAGGCTAGTTTGAAGTCATCCTTCACCCTTTTTTGTAGATGAATTTTATAGACATCTTGCAGCTGGAATTTGATGCTTTAAAACAATTTAACTTACTGAAGGTGAATTCTCTGATCCTCTGCAAGGTGACCCTGGATTTTTGGAATCCAGGAGAGTGAGTACAAATTCCTGGCGTGTGCATGAAGAAGTCCTACCAAAGCAAGACTACCACACAGTTCGGTACACTTTCGTCACTCCCAAAGGCAACTTGTCCATGGTCACTCAGACCAATGACCATACTACCTGGTGTTCTGAGAAGTTGATCAAAAACAAGGTAAACCGTGTAGAACTAACTAGCTACTACGGACTTACTGACCAACTTACCAAGACTGATGTGGACCTTATTGATGAATTCTGCCCTGCTCCGAAGTGTGATGTGGCTGCCGTTAATCGAGTTGCGGCTGATTTCGGGGAACGTGGTTTGGTACGAGGACACATGTTAGTACTGGCAGTATTTCTCTTTGTATCCTTGCTGATTCAGCTACTAAACTTCCAGCTAGAGCTTGTTTTGATGTATTTGGGCAGCCTGGTTGCTGGCAAGACGCAGCTTGTTTGTATGGAATTGACAAATTGATCTACGAGTGTTATGATGACCCTGACTGGGTACACAAGTTCCTCAGAATTCTACAAAGGAGGAAACTGGTCTATGCCAACTCACTCAGAGGTTGGTTGTGACTCCTTCACTTTTTGTTCTTACTTATATTCGTACACTCAGGAGCCAAATATGACCTGGTTGAACTTGGCGGTGGCGACGCATCTTCCACTGTAATATCACCAAAGATATTTGATAAGTTTGTGGCCCCTTATGACACCGAGATAATCAAAGCCTGTCACGCCAACGGTGTTAGAGTTGTCTACCACACATGTGGCGGTAAAAACCAATAACCCCATAAAAAACCCCAACTTAGCAGAACTTCCAGGAATGATGCCAATGCTAGAACACATACTCACCATGCAGCCTGATGCCATGGAGACATTCACACCACCAGGAATGGGAGGGGACGTGGACCTAGCCGCGGCCAAGAGGATCATACGAGGGCGGGCCTGCATGATAGGCGGATTCGACCAGCAACAGTTCTTTGCTAACAGCACGCCGGATGAGACGCGGGCAGAGGTAAGGAGGTGCTTCCAGGCTGCGGGTTCTGGTGGTGGCTTCATACTCAGCCCCTCGGATCACTTTTTTGATGCTAGGGTGGAGCTACTGCAGGCTTTTGCTGATGAGGCTACAAAATGTACCTACTGTTAACTCCAAGAAAAGACTGGTGGGGACTTTGTTTTTGATCCAAAATGGTCACTTGTTTATTTTTTTGCCTATGTAGGGCTGTAGAGTTCGTGCAGTTGTTTGCACTGGGAGAGTACGAAGCGAACTCCAGTGGAAGTTACGTGCTTGCATCCATTGAGGTCAAGCTTGGCGAGATGTGGAAGCGTGCCACCGGCTATGTAGAGGAGTGCCGTGTCACTTACTCCAGCACAGCCAAAGAGAGACAAGTCCGTGAGGGTAGTGCAGTTGTTGGCAATGTGCCTCACACCTTCGTCGGTGACTGCTGACTCGTCGAGGTGCAATACAGTGAGAGTATTCATTACTCCCGGAAGGTTCTTGACTTGGTCATCACCTATGTGACCACCACACTGCAATTCCAACTTTTGTAATCTGAGGGGGTGAGTTGTAACTGAGAAAAGATAAAATACCGTGGGCACATAGCAGAGATTGCCTGGAGGGAGTAATCGTCATCCAATTCAAGAGAAAGTGAAGTCAAATTCGAACATACACTTATAAAGGCCGAGAAATTACTGGGGAGTACTGGCAGGAACCTGGAATGTGTTTAACTTCAATTATCAGGGATGGAGGTGTGTTGTGGTTTACTTGGTGATCCGTAGTTCTTTTAGATTGGCGAAGGACCGCACAGCCATTTCCAAAGCTCCCTCTGTGAAGGATGAACACATCTCAAGCTTGAGTGATCTTAAGGCGGTACATTGAACCAAATTTACTAACGTCAAATCCGTCATATTTGAGTTGCACACTAGGTCTAGGTGCCGAAGGTTTTTGCAGAATCTATGCACTATTATCTAGTGTCAAACATAAAACACGAAAACCTTGTAAGGTGTTTCACAGATGTATCAGTCAACATAGGGCACCTCCTGGAGTGTGTGAGCGTGAGATTGGGAGATGGCAAATTACAAATTTAAATGTCTAATCGGAGCTGAGGCTAGTAACAATGTAATAGCGGCATGGGAAACATCTTCACAACGCAATGTCAGCTTTCGCAAATTTTTGCACGTTTTGGAGAAAGGAACAATTCCAGCATCAGTGACTTGTTTGCTAGTGGTGATCACAGAAAATTCTTGTAAATCAGTACAACTGCGTGATAGATCTGCCATGGGGCTGTCTGTTATCCCCTCTAAGAAAGATTAAACAAAAGCCGTCAGTTGAATGTGCCAACCTCCAAAAATTTGTAGGGTTAGTAAATTGAGATGCAGCTTTGACAACAATGCGAGAGATACATCAGATACGAGATAGAGTGAAATATGTTTCAATCCTTGAAAATAGCCTGCCTTTGCAACCATGGCAAGCTGCAAGTCCCCAAAAACTTTTAACACTCTCCTAAACATGAGATTGAGCTTTTCACGAAAGGGAACATTCAAGAGAAAGGAAACACCATAGTGATGAATGGCGCGCAACATCTTTCCACCTGCGACATACACTCTGAACCATAACGCGGTCAGATATAGACAACTGCCAAAATACACGCAGTAACAGTTCAGGAGGAAGTGCCAAGATTTCAACTGTGGCTTTGGGTATCTTGTGTATGCGTGAGACGAGAGGAAAAGTGCAAAGATGGGAACTCTACCAACAGGGCACTAGAACTCGAGGGAGGGGATGTTGCTTCTGAAGTATTGCCACCGTGGGAGCCGTTTGAGGCTAGCAATGACTTGTATAGAGACAGTTGTTTCTCCAGGTCGGAAACCCGCTCAAGTAGCGCTACACATCTAGTGCACTTGTGGTGTGTTGGAAGACAAGTTGAGCTAGGGTACTGGGCGCGAACCTGAAGTACAGGTGTGTGAGAGTTTTTGGGTGGCGATTGTGGAAGCACAGGGAAAACTTGGTGCTGGGTGAGACCTGGGGAGGGCATAAAAACTCTATGAGAGTTGATGTCGGAATTTTGGACTTGCAAGGGTGGTGGTGAACTTAAATGGATAGGTGGGAGCCCCTGCTTCTCAGAAGTCTTGCGATGGCGATGCACGTGCTTCGTTATATAAGTGGGTGTATGCATACGGTGTTGCATTGGAAATTGATTACATTGTGGACTTGTAGAAATTGGTATAGGAGAGCCTGGCAAACCTCTAGGTCCTCGCATGCCCGCATATTCCACTACACCAACATGATTGCTCTCCATAGTCGTTACTTGGCCAGTTTGGTCACCTGTGGCACCTGTGATTGTTGGGATCGTTGATTGGAGCGCTAGGGATGTGGATGTAAATGACATTTGCGGAAATGTTGTCTCTGGCATCAACTTCTCAGAGGGGGTGTCAGAGCCCCCCTCATTGGAGAAGTTAATCTTGCCATCGTCACCGAGACTGGAAATCACACTCCCCGGACTGTCTCCTATATCGAGACTACTTGTTGTGCTGCTTCCGGTATCGTTGCCATTGTCCCCAATAGTCTTAAGTACCTCTGTAGGGGTACTGTTTGAAGTCGAAGTGCTGTTACTGGTTGGGTATTCTGCGCCAATAGAGTTTTCACCAGCATTGTCCACATCGCCCTGGGAGTACATCGAATGTGCTCCTCGCAGCAGAGACAAGGAGACGGAGCCTGGGTCTCGTGCTTGCTCGACGGCACTGCCGTTGGTCATTGGAGGCGATAAGGCATCGTGGTTACCCAAACGAAGGCCGATTTTGTATCGCTTCCTTTGTCTCTGTTGCGGTAGTTCCTGTCTATCGTCTGTTGCCTGCGGCACGTTACTAGCAACATCTTCCCTGCCTTTCGCACTCCCAACGGCCTCTTCTTTGCCTTGGTTGTCTGGATCTGGGTCGTTGTCTCCACCGTCCATCGGTTTTTTTTTTATTTTTTGTTCCGTTTGTTTTTGGCGGCCGTTTGTTTGAGAAGGGAGGCAGGTGATCCGGGGAGTTACATCAAAAATAGAACGGGGAGTGCACCAAAGGGATAAGAGTGGAGGAAAAAAAAATACATTGTGCCTCTTTTGTGTTTTTCCCTTGGAAGTGGGTGTGTACAAGTGATAAATTATGAAGACCCTGAGGGTGCTCTTTTCTCAATGGCGAGTGAGAGGTCAAACGCCTCCTTCTCAGTCAAGGAGTCCAAGTTGTTGAGGAAGTGCTGTATTGCGTCTATTCGCGTGAAGTTGTAGGGTTTCTGGGAAGAGTGAGTGTGATAAGGTGGAGCCACAAAGAAGTGTAAGTTTGTGTACCTGTTGGTACTGTTGCATTTCTTGTATGACCGCTGCAACCATCCGGAATTTGGCAAAATGTACATAGGTGTTTTCAACGGTATCATTGTTTCCTTCCTCTGTAGTGGTATAGTAAGTAAAAAGGCACGAAACATTTTTTTGGGAGGCTCCTCACCAATGAAAGTTAGGTCCGTCAAATACACTCCCAAATAAGGAATACAAGGTGGATTTGCCCGGTGCAAGTGCCCGCGGAAATTGGCAAAGCTAGAGGTTGGAGCTGTTACAGATGCCATTTTTTCCAATGTCTTCGTGGTTTCCTTCACCTACTGTATGTTAAACAAACTGACTTGGAAATCTCTGATATGTACCTCTGCCCAGGTGAGTTTGAGCCGGGTAATAGCAGAAGAATTCAAGCCAGCAGATATTTCGAAGACAGCGTTGAAGTTATTCAACTTATACAATTCCTGAGAGTATTGTTACCAGAAAAATCATAAACTTGGTGCCAACTTCTAGTATTCGAATGAACTTCCGGACGATATTAGCTCTTTTTCTCAGGTCTGGTTCTTTGACAATTGTTGCTGTTGTCCAATTGCTTACCTACCAAATGGTGCTTACTTTGAGTTACCAAATTATGAGTCCATACCGCGTTGAAGCGGTGAATCATTGCCAACAAATTTGGACTTCTTTTCTCCTTATCTTTTTTGGACCATGATAATGACAACATCTCTTTGGCTTGAATATTCTTCCTAGTTGAGTCCCGAGGAAATGATAGAAAAGAAACACACCACATATAGCTCAAATTCTTGCATGGACATCTGCCGGGCCATTTCCACAGGGTCAATCTCCTCAAAATTGGCTCTGGATGGAACTATAGGTGGAGGAGGTTCTGAACTAAACACCCAAGATCGTTGCAGTATAGCACTTCCTAACGCCTAAAAAGGTTGAGCACTGAACGTTCGAACGGATTCATACCAGTCGCTTATCCAAACCAGGTTTTAGGAGGCCCTGAACTTCTTTGTTAGCCTCCACAAAACGCTTGTATGTTTCTAGTAATGTCGAATCATCCCAGAAATCATGCCAGTAATTATCTGTCCAACGACGCAAAACATTGCAAATCCTTTATACAGTTGCAATTGGCCAATTGGAGAGTGTTGAGGGTGAAATGCGAACCTGAGACGAGTTGTTTTTTTCTTAACAGTGCGTTGCTGTGCGGAGACAGATTGATCCCTAACTTCTTCTTCTGTGGAAGTATTATCATCAAATCTGTGGAGTTTGTTAGAAAACAAAATGGAAGTAAGTTTCGTACGCCTTAATGACCATTCCCAATACAGTGTTAGCGTCAGTATAGCTTCTATATGTAAGAAGGAAGATATCCAAATATTGTGCTGATTGAAAGGATTTGTATACAAAAAAAAAAAAAAAAAAAAAAGTACATTCAACATTCTTGGCAAACAGGCGAGCAACAAGCTTTTCTATCGTTCCGCCCTTAATTTCTTTTTCTGGGTTATTTGGGTTCTTTTTATCTATGGAATATATTATCCCCTCTTCTGACTAATAGAAGTGAACAAGATTTATGGTTACAAGCGTGAAACATACATAGTCTGAAGTGGTATTCAGGGCAGCTTCTAGTTGCCCTTGAAGCGTCTTGCACATTTTCTTTTTTGCAAAATTAGGATAGAGTTAAAGAGAGGGGGGGGCAATACTTGAAGAACTTCCTTTCCTGTTTTGAGTTTGGTAACCTCTTCTGTGAGACTCAAAAAAGTTTTCTTTCAATGAATTATTTAGGAAAGAAAGAAGTTGGGAGTGCTAACAATGGCGAGCATCTGATACTGGATATGGTTTCTTTCCATACGCATAATACAATTTTCGGCCGCCGTATCAAATGCTTCAGTTGAAATTCTCAATTCATTAAAGTGTAGAAGTTGGTCCAATCCAGGTGTGCCAGAAAGACTATAAGGAATGAATAAGCGAGAGCCCTGCTAGAAGAGGTGCTACGCTACTTCTTTTTTGTCAAATCTAGTTGCTCTCGCAGAATTTTTAACTCTGGCTTCAGTTTTGCATTCTCCGCCAATACAACTGGTGATGCAGAGTGTGATCCTACAAATAGTTTAGTTTCCAATACGTTTTCAGACAAAAATCGAATTAGATACCACGTCTCTGTGTGAGAAATGATCTCTGCCAAGAACCTGAACTAGTAAGTGAGCCTTGCTCCGCTTCTTCTATGCTACCCCGTCTCTGAGTTCCAGTTAGAGGAGAGTGAAGTTTAGTTATTAAATAGATTACAGGAGGCATTGATTGGCGGAATTCGCGAGTCGGACGATTGCTCACTGTGGTGGAGCTGCTTGATACAAGTTAAAAAAATTTAAGAGTAGAAAGTGAAATGAAACCTCGTTGCTGGAGGTGGGATAAAGTCGGAGGGAGGAGGAATATCAGCTGGTGGTGGTGGGGGAATATCTAACAAAAAAAAAAAAAAAAAAAGGTTAAGAGTAAACACTACAAACTTGGCTGCATACCCACGTAAGGTGAGGATGGGGCAACAGGTGGAGGAACTGGATCAGTGAAAGGTGGTGGAGGCGGCAGTGAGTCTGTCACCGGGGGAGGTGGTAATACATTGTCCAACACAAGCGGGGGTGGTGGCGGGGCAGTGAACGGCAGCGGCGGCGGCGAACCGTAAAGCAAAGAGGCCGGGATGTCGCCGGGCGGGGGAGGCGGCGGCAGCTCCGCGGGCAGCGGCGGGTGCGTGGGGGTGCGAGGGGTCGACAGCGGCGACAGCGGGGGCACGGGGGCAGCGAATGCGGGCGAGGTGGAGTTCTGCGGGGGAGGGAAGTACATCTCGCAGGCAACGAAGCTGGGCGGGGGTGGGATGACAGTTGCAGACATTTCGACGGTGGAGGGCGGCTCGACGTCGGAATAGGTCGGGAACATGGCTATTTCGGCGGTGGACTGGGCGGGCCTCTCGGCCGAAAGTGCAACTGCAAACATTGGGCTGCTGATCAGAGTCGGGGGAGGGGGAAGGGGCATGGGCATGACGGGCATCGGGAGCGGCGGGAGGGTGGACGGGATTGTGGGAGGGCCCAGGGGAGGGAAAGGGGGCGGCGGCGACGGGGACGGGGGGCACTGGGAGTACGAGTTCGGGATTGTGGGAGAGGTGGCGGGGCGGACCGGCGGGCTTCCCATAACTCCGCCGGTGCCGCTGCTTTTGCGCGGAGGCAGCAGGAACGTGGGCAGGACCACGCCCGGGTGCTGCTGGTGGAGATTACGGTCCGGGGTCTGCGCCGGGCTCGGGGGGCAATTATGGGGTGTTGCGTTTCCGTTGCCGTTCGGCCCCGGGGAATCAGAGGAGCTCCTTATCGGCGGTGTGTGTGAAACTACAGGCTCCGACAGCGGCGATGACGATGACAGAGGGGTGCCCCAGTCGTCCAAGTTGGGTGCCGCGTGATCCGCGTAGCCGTCGTCGTCACCAGGTTGGCGCGACACGGCAGCGAGCAGTTGCTCCTCGGTGAATCCGAACTGGTCCAGGCTCATGAGGGTTTCAGAACTTGGCGCACTCGGCTTCCAACACTTTTTTTTTGTTGTTGTGTGTTCTGGCTTTTTTTTTTGTTTTTCTTATTGACACTGGATTTTCGGGTTGATGATGATCGATGCCTTTTATTGATAACAGACTAAAAAAGGAGCCTGGCCGTTCCTGTGTCAACGCATAAATCGCAAGTTACAGGAAACAAGCTTGGAACAGTGTCGAAGTCCCGGAGAAACAACGAAGAAAGTGAAAGGAGGGCTTTGAAGCAACAAAGCTAGCGACAGATCTTTCACTTCCTTGTTGTCTCACGGTCCTCAATCCTTATGAACTCGCCCAAAACTTATGGTCTGTTGTTCCTGTACTCTTCACTGTTTTCCACCACACCACCAACAATCCACATACAACCAGGACTTAATCCCTGGTTGCCAACCACAGACCCATATCTGTTTACTGGACGAAAGATCTCGAGTTCCACCATTACTTGCGCTTTACCATCAGGTCACAAGGGGCTCCATTCGCATGCGCATACATCTAACGTTTTTGGTGATGGTTACGAATTCGCCAGTCTTCAAGTCCCCGCATTACGTGTCATTATCATCACAGGGGTGTGTTTGTTTTGTTCTCTGCGTTGGCTCGGGATCCACTAACAGGATTGTTTGGGGTTTTGGGGTGCGGCGTTGTTATTCAATCGAGTATTGAAATTCTTATTCAGATTTTTCCACCAAGGAAGAGAAACAAAAACAAAACAAAACAAAACAAAAAAACAAAGAATCCAAAACAACAACAATACCCGTTCCCCAATGAAAGTCGTTGCCATTTTGTTTGCGTTTTTCGCGGCCACCGTCGTTGCGTACACACACAGCAGCGCCGTGGACTACGCGTCCAAGTGGTGGAGCTCGTGCAACCACGATTGCTCTGGTGCCTACACAACATGCTCACCATGGAGCTACTGGGGCAGTGAGGAGTGCGGCTACGAATCTCACGGAGGAGGTTTGTACTTTTCGGTTCTCCCCCCCCATCTTACTTCTTCCTCTTTCGTTTGGCAGTTTCGTAGTTTCTTTGGAATGCTAACCTGAGTGCCTTTTAGATTGTGCCAACTTTGTTTCTCAGTGCCTCCTTGCTGGTGGACACGACTCATTGGTTTGTTTTTCGTTTCCCTATCTGTGGATCTAAGTTCGTATCTCAGACCAAGTCGCCCTGCCGTGGCTACCCTTGCGGAAAGGAAGAAGTCGGAGCTGAGAATCTCGATCAATGCCTTTAGTGTGTACAAAAATTCGCTTTTCCTCATGTTTACCTTCGCTTCATAGTACCAACTACGGATGGACCCACAAGTGCGGCAGCAAACTGGCACCACCAGATAACATCGTAGCCGGCGATGTTGCGATCTTCCATACCTGTGCGTCTCTTCCCTTTATGGATATTTCGTTCTCACATTTTATTTTACCGTTTCCCCACTGCAGCATCCTGCTCTGATTACTCTGTACGTTTTTTTTTTCCCCCACAGTGATCTATCTAACACAAATTTAGGCACATGCCACTCTTGTGGTCTACAGGTCTGGAACTACAGCCAACATAGCTTGCCATTCCAGTGAACATTTTAGTATGACGCGTGTATTTCAAATTTTTCCCTTACATCTATTAGACTACTCTTACACCAACTACTTGTCCTCTATGCCCTACGTAGACTGGTTGCACCATGATTAAATCCACAATGTAAAAGAGCTCTGAAAGCATTTTCGTTTAAACGTGAAACAATAAAGAAACAATGTTTTTTCCCTGGGTTTGGAATTTTTTTTTGTTTTTTTTTTTTTAATTAAATACAGCTGTGAACAACAAAAAAGGGGGAAGTACTCAGTGCCAGTTAGCGCAAGTATTCTTAGAACAGTGAGAGAAATGCGATAATAAAAAAAAAGGAAAGAACAAGTACCCGGAATTCCTCTAACTGAAGAAGGCATTCTGTGGCACTTGGCCTTTGGCCTGGTTCAGGAGACCAGCAGGCTCGTATCAAATTTGCAAAAGGCTCCGGGCAGTTGGGGTTAATTGTGGGCCTGCATAAAGTGAGTGTTCCCGTTACAATTCTCAAGAGCGCGCAAAGTACCTCAAGTTCCTCTCGGCTGCCTGTACCAGAATTTGGAAGTCAAAGTGGATATACGGAAACTCAGCAAAAGGCGCTGCATATTTCCCAGATATAAATCGTTCCGCGAGCTCCCACATTATAATGCCCATGCTGTAAACATCGGAAGCGGTGGTGAAGGTTGTTCCGCGGTACACTTCAAGAAATAAATACCACATGAGTAAAAGAGTTGAAAACTACATTCTGGAGCACAGTAGTTCATGGTTCCTACCAGTCGTCCTAGTGTTGATTTGTTTGTAGCAGTTTGACTACGGGAAAGCCCGAAGTCAGCGAGCTTCACAATAAGTTTCTTCGTAACCTGGGGAAAGTGAGTAAGTGGTAAACACAGATCGGTCAACCAGTAGATTGAGGCTTTTGAGGTCTCTATGCATGATAGCTGGTTCTCGTGTGTGCAGGAACTTGAGACCAGAAAACGCTTGGTGCGAGAAGTCAATTACCAAGTTCCATGTAAAGGTTACATCTGGTTCGGACATGAGATGTACAAGTGTCCCCCTGTACGGAGTTAGTTCAACCAATAGAGAGAACATAATCCCACCTGTGGCACATTTCCATGACCATACACAGCCGACTTTCTACGCAGGCTCCGTAAAAGGAAACCAAATTGGGGTGGTTCGTGGATCTAGGGGAAAGAGGACATGAGGATATTGCTTAAATAGATATTAGAAAACCTTAGAATTGCAAACTCTTTCTTAAACTCTTCGAGCACTTTCCCATCCAAACAAGTACTTTTCAGAACTTTTACTGCGACAATCTTGCCGGCATATCTGGCTTTATACACTTTTGCAAAGGTACCAGAGCTGATTTTACTGATGTACTTGATCTAGACCCGATTAATAAGTACCATTGGAAGAGGCTGTATACCTGGTCTTCAGGGATCCATGATGTTTTCTCAGACGGGTTATCAATCAAGATTGCTGTTGAGGTTTTTGGGGTTTTCTCAGTTCGTTTTGCTGCCATTTATAAGAGTTTAAAAAGAAAATTAGTGATATTACCAGCAGTCGAGTCAACAAGAATGAACAACTTTTTAGTTTTCTCCATTGCGCTTATCAGAGGTTGAAGAACAACATCACCTTGGACCTGTGAGGAGCAAACACCAGATTCAATAAATTCTTGAGTAATGGGCACTGTTTCAGGTGGTTGACCATCAACAATGAAAAGACGGTAGCTAAACAAAGTGAACTCTTGGGGGGGGGAAAAAAAAAGAAGTCAGGAAAACCTTCTTTCTGCAGCATCTTCGTCAGTATCGAATTCACTAAACTGTTCACAAAGATCTGCTGCCGTGCAACTTTTGTCAATGGCCATTGTCCAGCAAGTTTCAGTGCCTGCATCCAGAAAATGAAGTTGAATCAGAGTCTGAATTTAGTTAGAGGGATCCATGTAGAAGGCTGGAGAAGTCATGGGTTTTACTAGATTTGTGGGGTTCTTCTTCCCGGTTGCAAGGCGACGAGGTTGAGTTTCTCCGAATGCTATCACTTTCTGAGGAGTTTTTTTTATGGCAGAGATTTTTTTTGGTGCTTCATCTTCTGCTGCAGCCAAGCTTTTATGGTTATGTGTGGAGCTGGAACTAGAAGTGGAATGTCGATGTCTGTGATGGTGCCCAGATTTCAGTGAATCATCTGTTGAGGTATCCAGGGGAGTTTCAACCTGCACTTCATTAAGATGGTTTGGAATTTTCGGGTTACATACAGCTGCTGGCATAGGAGGTGGATCCCTTTTGGTATAACGTTTGAGACTGCGGGATAAGTTAGATTACAGGAGCATCATGATGCTGTACCTTATTGGTGCAGGGGAGGAAAGTTGTAAATTCGAATTGGAAGAGGAACTAGATTTTGCCCCAAGAGGTGTTGTGACCTCGTCTGCATATTTTTTTGGTACTTTTCGTTATAGAAGAACAATTAAGGTGAAGTCACACCTGCGTGAGTAGTGTTTAGAAGCAATTCCGATGCTGTAGGTGGTCTCTCAGAGTGCCTCCGTCGATGTTTAGATTTCTGCAGAGGGGTACTGTCCGACTTTTTTGTTGTTTCAGGTGACTCTTTGCCTTGCGAATCGGAGAGTGTGGGTGTATTAGCATTTGGAGGCGAATCACTGTTGCAGATTCCCGGCGAGTCGGACAAATGCAAAATGTCTGCACTGGACGCCAGGCCGCCCGTTTTGCGTGTCTTCATGTGTAGCGGCGTGTGCACGCCATTGGTGCCATTTGTTCCGGGTGCTGGGTCGGCAGTACTAGTAAATGGTGGAGTGCCAAGAGGTTGAGGTGCAAAAGAAGAAGGCTGGTCCAGGTTACTTCCATTTGTGGTGCTGCTGGTGTTGGTGTTGGTTTCTTCATCACCCGTCTTGAGTGACGAAGCGTCGTCGGAGGTTGTGTCTGTGGTATTTAACAGGTGGGATTGTGGCGACTGCGAGAGTGGTGAGTTCGACACCGCCAGGGGCGAGCCCGACGGCGGCGAGTGCTGCTGCTGCGGGGGGGTCGCGGTGGCGGTGGAGGTGGAGGCGGAGGCGGCCACCACGGGCGCGGTGAACGCGGCGGGCAGGGACATGCGCCAGGACCGCCGGCTGGCCCCCACGGTGCTCGCGCGGTCCCGCAGCAGCAGCGACGGCGGCAGCGCCGGCGACGCGGAGAGGCCGCCCCCCGCCGCCGGCGAGGTCAGCAGCGAGGGCGAGACGGGCGAGCTGCCGTTGCTGCCGCTGCCGTTGCCGTTGGTGTTGCTGTTGCTCTCGGACGACGACGGCGGGGGCGCCGCCAGGGACGACGAGGCCGAGGCGGACTTGGTGGCGCCCCCGCCGTCGCTGGTGTTGTGCGGGAGGGCGCTGGTGTCGGACTTGCGGCGGAGGTGTATGTGCAGGTGCGGGTGCAGGACCGAGTTGCTGCGCCTCCTCTGGTTGTCGTCCGAGGAGGCGGCCGCCGAGGCGGGCGCGGCGCTGCTGCTGCTGCTGCTGCTGCTGCTAGTCGTGGTGGTGCTCCCGCCTCGCGCGGCCGCGTCCGCCTCGCGCTGTAGGTCGACGAGGAAGTCCTTCTGGTTGAAGTTGGCGGGGAGGCTCATGCGCTTGTCGCGGCCCGAGGCCGAGCGTAGGCTCCCGCCTCCCGTGCCCATCTCGCCGCCGCGGGTAGAGTTCACGATGCGTGAGATCTCGTCGTCGTCGAGGGCGCCGCCGCCCCGTCCCCCCGCGTGGCCGTTTCCCATAACCGTACGGTTGTTGTGGTTGTTGTGGTCGGGGGGTCGGTTTTACTTCGGGGTGGGTGAGGCGTTGCTCGTACTCGGGAGTATTTGGTTGGTGGGAGTTGTTGTTTGGTTGTTTTCCTCTGTTTGTTCGGGTTATTTTTTTGTTGATTGAACTGATTTTCGCGGAGGCCATTTCTGGAATAAATGCCGAAGTGAAAAGGGAACAAAAAGTGTTATTTTTCTCAGCCCAATGGGAGTAGCTCAATTGTGTCTACCTAAAAAAAAACCCAAGGCACCCAGCTGGAAAGCGGTGTGATTAGAGAAAAATAAATATTGCTAAGTCTCTTTGTATTTGCATAGTGAAAGCCTTTGGTTTTTGGCATTCAACGATTACACCTTTGCTTCGAAGAAATATGTACACTCAGAGCGATGATGGTGAGAAAGTCTTGTTCATCATAACCGCATATAATCCATACAACAAGCATGCTTGCTTTTGCGCTTCAAGTGCAAGTAAGCATACACCAACTTTTTCATCTGGCCTGAGGCCAACAGAATCCAGTGTATCAAAATCCAGGCAAGTAACAGTGCTAGGATAAAATATCACCTTCTTGATGTACAGCTTCAACTGTTTTAAGATGAAACAGTTCACTTCCTGATACTCATAATCATCATGAGTAATACCGTGAATCCTGTGGACATAGTGCCACACAGCTTCCCGGAATGGTTCGGTTCTGTCATAGCGTTGTTTGTAAAAACTTTCACAAGGGATTAGGTACCTGGTGCATGCCATTGTTAGAGTACGGTCAAAGAGTTTGTGGAGGCATGGGGCAGCTTCTTTACAAAATTCTTCAACCAGCCCATATCCGTGTTGTGACCAACAGTAGTCCTACACGGAATTAAACAACAGTAGTCCTACATGGAAGTAAACAACTCACCTGTCCCCTAAAGAGATTATTGGTTCTATGATTGAAGTCAACATGAGGTCTATCTTTCCCGCAAAGATACTTTGTTGTATACAAGCCTTGTTGACTCGGTTCCACCACAGGAAGGGCAGAAACAGTGTCAGGAGAAGTGCACCGCACGATACTGGTTTGAGACAAGTCATGTGGCCGGTCAGGAGAAGATGTACAGCAACTTAATTCGAATTCTGGGTTGATTCCACACCCAAAAACAACACTTGATAAAGAGATAAACTCGCATGCAATGATTATCATGGTGACTATCTGAGCAATTGACCATCCTAGTTGGCCTAGATTCTGCTGTGTTTAGAGTATGTCAAGTTCAGTGGAAGGTACAGACATCAATGTGCTTTCTTTTGAGAGTCCAAGGTTTATTTGCAAGAATGGCAATGACTTTGACAATGGCTTGAACTTTTGGAGGGGCATTATCCACTCCAACAAGCCAGTCCTCAGGTCCTTTATTTTGCCTGAATTCTGCCTCTTGTTGATGCACCAGATACTCACATCCTCTTCTACTTGCGGCCTAAGAATGATTAAGCGGTATACAGAAAGACGTACAACTTACCAAAATAGCTACATAATGCCTAAGGGGCCTTGGAAGAGGGTTGTCCAAGCGTAATATTGTATTTATAAGTTCACAATGTGCCTCAAAATATTCAAGATGAACTGATAAAATAAGATCCAAATTCGAAATGGAACCACTATAGCCAAAGTATTCCTGCCAGTAACAATGTGAGGCCAGTTAGCATTGCAAGAAATAGATGTGAATTACAATGAAAGCATTGCTTTGGATTGCATCAAGACTCAAAGATGGTGAGAATTCATAAAATCGTGATGGCCTTAGATACGTAGGTATCGTTTCCTGGAGGGTGTAATGCGCTAATGAAGAAATTGAGCATGTACTCTGGGCATGCATGCAAGATAACGGGATAGTGAAGTAGACACATCATCAAAGGGGCAAGCCATGACGAGTCGTACTATGGTGTGGAGGTGGCTAAGAAGAATTGATGTATCCACAAACAGCAGTTCAAGCTCTCTCAGTGCTTGGCTACGTATATTTGCATCAGGAGCAAGCAATTTCTGGGAGGAAGTTAAAGAAAGAAAAACCTAATTTAAAACACGGAGTTGTGACAGCCGTGGTTGGAATTATATAGCAACAAGCTCCATGCTGTTGTAGGGAGTAACCTGAAAAGATGAAAACGGGTTCTTTGGTGGCAAGTTGTACTCGGTTGCTTCTGTAATGGCAAAAAAAAAAAAAAAAAAAAAAAAGAAAGATTACAAGAGAAAACAAACCAGAACCCCTCCCTGCAGTCCTCATCAACTAACCTTCACTCACCAGCAGTGGCTGCAAGTCCGACGGCGACGACATGATGAGCATAGGAGGGGACGTACCCATTGGCAGCGGCATCGGCATGGGGTCGCTCGTGCACAGCATGGGACCCCCGACGAACGACCCGCCCCTGGCGCCAGAGGAGCCCGTGACGTCGTCGCTACGGCTTCTGCTGCGGACGGTGCTCGTGGCCGCGGGGCCAAAGGGAGGGGCCGGGCCCGGGTGGCGCGGCTGAGGCTGCGGCTGGGGGTGCGGGTGGGAGCAGCAGGAGGAGGGGGGCGCGGGGAAGCGAGGCTGGAGATGGAAGGGGAGCGGGGACGCGGGGAGGCCCAGGGGAGACCGCGGGGGCGAGCTGTGCCACACCCCGCGCTCGGGCGAGGGCGACTGGGCCAGCGACGGGGGGTGGAAGGGCTCCGGCGAGGACGAGGGCGACGACGACGACCCCGACGACAAGGAGGGCGAGAACCCCGGCGGGGACGCGAGGCCACGGGCCGCGGCGGCGGAGGCCGCAGAGGCGGCGGCAGCGGGGGGCGTCACGGCAATCGCGGGCTCCTGCTGCTGCGGGTGCACGCCGCACTGCGGGAAGCAACAGCAGGGAGGGGAGGGGTTGTAGCCGTTGCTGTTGTGCGGGGAGTCGGACCAGAACCACTGCGGGGAGGATGCGGGGGGATACTCGCTGTTGCGATACGGCACCCGTATGCTATCGCTTGTCATCTGACGCGGAACCAAACGGGCAAGGATGTAAGTTCGGTTCGCGGCTTTGCAGGAAAAATTGAAGTGTTTCCTTATCGGTAGGCATGAAAAGACATTTGGGTTTTACCAAACAGGGAGCTGGAAATTGGTTTTTCTTAAAAACATGTCAGGTGCTGCGGCCTGGGTGATGTTAAATTTGGGAGGGAGGGTGGTGCTTTATTTTACCTTGCAGTTGTTGAAGGAATCCTGTGTTTATGTTGATACTGGGTCGTGCATTATGGACAATTGCAAAGGCCTCACTGAAGGAAATACTTTGTGTGGCCATAAGGAAGGCTATAACAATAGCTGGGGAGCGACTTTGACCTTGCTGTGTTGGGATTTTCTTGTTAGCAAATAATTCTCTGTGTAATTCATTGTATTTAGTCAGGAAGGGAACACAACAAGGCAATGCACAAGAACTTGATGAGAAGGGTTTTCCAAAGCAGCACCTGATTGTCAATGTTTGCGTCTTAGTATTGTCTTTGGGATTACATAGAAATGAAAAGGCTTCATTTGCAATCGGGAACAATTTCTGCTCTGGATCATCTTCACAGGGTGAGCGATTAGGGAGACATTATTGTGTCACACCTTCAAGTGGCAAATGAAGGTAGGTAATGCCTCGATCTACGAAGCAGTTTGTGCAGCTCTTCGCACAATTTAGTATGTGTGTTATTTTCTTAGCACAATATGAGATAGAAAAATGTTTCCAGTCAAACCAGTGTTTTAAGCTGAGCAATATTTCTAGCATTGTCATAAGTACCAAGAAAGAGGCATTTTTTCACCAAAGAGGGCCACAAATCCACTGGCACCCGGTTGCAGAGAGGCCAACACAGGAAAGGGAATGATGTGGCAAAGTGAGTGAAGCCTCCTTGAAGAACAGATATGGAACGCACCTTTCCTTCAGTAGTCAAAAAATCACGTACTGCAACAAGGCCACTTGAACTGTAAAAAATGTAAAAAAAACATTTCCTCCAGACAGGCCACAACTCAGCTCCATCGTCATCAAATAGAATGAGATGAAATATTCCTCTCCATTTCCAAGTGTTCCTATGTGCTTCATCCAGAAAAATAGAACCGTCCCTCAGCATGGAATTCAATGTGCTGTTGTCATTTGATGCTGCAACAGGCCCAATAGCCCCTCTTATTGTAGCACCAACATTGGTTCCACAATAAACCAGCATACATGGGGGGCACCTATCTGAGGGTCTATAACATTTCCATTAATGACTTGCTGCAGGGAATTTCCCAACCAACAAAGGTGGAAAAAAAATTGTAATTGTATCTTCTTCCCTATAACAGAAACTGTTGTAGACTCTGTTGGCGTCGCAGGCTGCGCAACACTGCATTCCCTGTTCTAATCTATCTTGCTATCGAATATTCTCCTCATCAAAACGAAAAAGAGGAAAGAACAAATAAACAAAAGGAAAAAAGAAAGGGGTAATGGCTACTACGTCGACGACGCCCGCGACGGGTGTCGTGCAACCTCCGGCTGAACTCAAGGGTATGAGATCTGTGCGAATCTTCAACACTCGTGCTGGGCTTGGGCCTTTTTTTTTGCTCCACGGACCCTTTTGTTTACTTTTTTTTTTTTTTTTTTTTTTTTTTTTTTTTTTTTTTGTAGGTGTAATTGATAAGACTGCGACGTTCGTGGCACGACTTGGTGCTACTTTTGAAAAGCGTGTTTTTGATAATGAGCGTGGAAACCCGAAGTTCTCGTTCTTGCATCCCACAGATCCCTTCCACATGTATTATCAATGGAAAATCAAGGAATGCAAGTCTACACCTGGTAATTTCCCTTGTTTCGTCAAGCTTGAGAAGTTGGTTGTTGATATTGGTAAATAGACCCTGCAGCACTTCCTGGAAAGGCTCCTGAGCAGCCACAGCAACAACAAGCTGTAAGAACATTTCCCTCCTAGAGACTTGTTTCTAACACTAAAAAAGCCGAGTAAATCTACAGTGAGTAAACCTGCCACTACTCGCCCTGCCCCACGAGCCCCTCCTCCTGATCAATTTACTTTGCCTGACAGGGGTCGATTGTCCGCTTTGGATTTGTATGGCTGGGAAAGATTCAACTACTTGAGTAGAACACTCACTTCCTCTAGGGACGTAATAAAGTTGACAGCCCAATTCGTTGCCCGGAACGGTGCATCGTTCCAAGTAGGAATGGTCAACAGAGAACACAAAAATACACAATTTGATTTCCTTAAGGTTGAAGCAATTTTTTTTCTCTCATTTTCACCAAACACAGCCAACAGATCCTCTTTATCCTTTCTTCAATGCTCTTGTTCAACAATATACTCGGGTGTTACATCCTCCAAGAAATATATCTGAGCAACTTCGCTTGCAGTATAGCAACCCACACAGTGTTCTTGGGCGGCTTGTTGAGCGTGTAGACTGGGAAAATATGCAGGAAAGGATGCGCCGTTCTGCAGAAGAAGAAGCTGAAGCTGAAAGGGGTTTGTAGGAGCTTCCCACCCCAAAGAGAGAGTGAAACAAAATCTCTGGAATCCAAGCTAACCCTCCTTTTTCCTCCCCTTTTTTTTATCAAGTTGCTTTTGCTTCCATTGACTGGCATGATTTTGTTGTGGTTGAAACGATAGACTTTTTTGAGGATGAGGATGACCTTCCTCCCCCTCTTTCAGCTGAAGATATTGGTCAACAACCTCAACCAGGACCTGTCCAACCCTCGAAGGAAGTACTCCATCCAAAAGAGGAGGTAGTCAATCTTACATTTATTTTCCTCTCCATTGACACTTTCAGGTGCAAGAAGCAGAAATGGATGTTGATGATGGTGCCGATTTGAAAGGCCACTCAACTCATCTATCACAACCCCAAGGTTCACAGACACATCTACCTCATCATGCAGTGTCTTCGCAGAATCCTGCACATGCACCACAGTCCCAGCCACAGCAAGGGCCACAACCACAGCAAGGACCTCAGCCTCAACAACCTGCTCAAGCAGCCAAGAATGAGCAAACACCACCAGCTGAAGAGAAAAGGACTCAAGCCCCCCAGCAAAGAGGTTTGTGCACAAACAGGACAAAACAACAACAAAAAATTAACTCATTATCCAAGTGGTACCACAGAAGAGGCCTTACCTTGAAAAAAGAACGCAGCTCTGCCCCCGATGCATGCAAGAAATCCCAATTGATGAAATGCAGCAACACATGCACATAGAACTTATTGATCCAAAATACCGGAACCAGAAGGCCGATCAAATACGACGCACCAAAGAAAGTCCACTTGCTGACGATTTTGAAATCGGTACCCTGTCTTTTTTTTCCACAGTTGAATTTTAACAACTTTAGGGAAAAACTTGTACCACTTTGCCCGCAAGCGAACTGATATCTTTGGTGGACGTGAGGAACTTCCTGTGGGACAATCCATGGATGAGCAGGAGCCTGCACCAAAACCTGAGAAGGTTATTTGGGATGGACACTCAAGTAGTGTAGCAAGAACGCATAGTGCGGCCTGTCATCTCACAGCTGCCGAAGAGATTGCTGCAACTCAAAGAGTAGTATCCTTTATCAACTGCTGTACATAACCCGTTGTAGGAAAAAGCCCTTTCTTCTGATGATGCCTCCGCCATAGGTCCCGAACTTCCGGAACCTGTTCACACCACTCCCTCTATACAACCACCCGCTCCTACACCCACATCTGCAACACTTAATCCTTCTCAACCGCCTCCACCACCCCCGTCCAACACACAAGCTCCCCCTCATCCCACAGTAAGTTGCACTATTTGTATTTATATCTAATGATTTGCAGCCTCAAGTACCCGCGATGTTGATGCCTCCTCTACCTCCTATGATGGTTCCCAATCCCTCTATGTCTCTGATGGGACGTCCTGTGCCAGGGATGATGGTGAGTAATTCTATGAATTGATGGATGTTTCACATTACTCAAGATACCGGGTATGATGCCAGGCATGATGCCCACAATGATGATTCCTCCCATGATGCAACTGCACACAGCCCAATTGAGTGCTATTCCCCCTGGCGCTGCCAATGTGGAGGAGCCCACAGCAAAGAGGCCGAAAGTTGACGAGTCTCTTCCAATGCTAATACCGGAAGACCAGTTCATTCAGGATCAACCCAAACCTGAAGTGATGCTCCAAGTCGAAGTTCCGTCACATCCTGGAGGTAAACCTGAGTGGAGGCTGCAGGGGCAAGTTATCAATATTCAAGTCAATCTCAAGGTTTATTCCCACATCAACTTTCTTAAATATCCACTCCTTGACTGCAGGACACCATTGCCACACTCAAAAACGAGATAATGACGCAATGCGGGCTTGCACCAAATAAGCAGAAGCTTTCTAGCCCTGTTGCCGGTTTCCTGAAGGATCAGTACACAGTTGCTTTCTACAACCTCAAAGATGGCACCATGCTGACCCTGAAGCTCAAGGGTCGTGGCGGCAAGAGAAAGTAGAAGTATTCACAATTTTCCCTGTCCATTTTTTTAAATGAAATAGCAATAAATTACCATCTTTCCACATATTTTTTTTTAAGTGTTCCTGTAATTACAAGACCAGGGTTTAAGAGTCCTTTGGAGGTTGAGGAACAGGACGAGGAGTGGCAATGGTTCTGTCACCTGATAAGGGTGCAGATTGTCTTATTGGTGTATGTGTAATTGTGGAACGTGGCGTTGCAGATACTTCCTCAGAGGCTGACAATGGTTGCATAGTGGCCACACTATTTGGTACACGTTAGAATTGTAATGGGATAAGCTTGTACCTTCTTCTGGCAAGTTTCCTTTGTAGCTCAGTCATTGGGTTCACGGGGGGTGTGCTTGCAGATATCATTGTGGCGGCTCTGCGCTTTGTCTCTGTGGGTTCTGCTGTTGTTGGTGTTGAGGGGGTGGCAGGGGTAGAGCCGGTTGGTGGTGCAAAGTTTGTGGGCCGTAGCTTTACGCTACTGGGAGTAAAAGATGGTGGGAGAACTCTGAGGGGGGGCGGTTGTGACAGGTTTGCTTCACTTTGGCTGTATGTGTGGGCGAGAGCACCGGGGAGGGAAGGTGTGGCAGGAGCACTTTTTTCTGTAACCTTATCGGCTTTGGGCTTCTTGTCTTTCTTTGGCTTTTCATCTTCTGGGGTACCCTCAGGAGGAAGTTTTTCCTCCTTATTTTTCTTCTCTTTTTTTGGATCCTTGAACTTGGCAACCATGATTGCACTGATGTTACTGTCTCCGATACCAAGAATGTCTGCTGGATTAATCAGAGGTGGTGTAGAGGATGATGGAGGTATTGAAGCACAAGAAGTTACAGCAGCCAATAAATTGGCAAGATTTTCTTCTCTCTTAGCTTTCTAATGGAATTTGAACCTTTTTAAAAAATATTTCTGTGGAGGGAAAGGTCATACAGCTTTTTCAAAAAGAGAAGAGCATATTGGTTCCTTAATAGCGCAGGTTAATTTTAAAGAGTGTGTGCACCGACATACGCCAAAGATCGCAGAAAAGCCGGTTATCATTGATTCACAAACATAATTTGTAGTATCAGAGACTGCAGCTAACTCCAGGGTTTCTTCACGAGGGCGTAAAATGGTGGGACCAAAAACTACAGCAAGATTTCTTGCAGTCATGAGATTAGTTGCATGATTTTCTGCAACCTGTGATTGATGAAGTTTGCCCAGTCAGTAGTTTTTAGCTTATCTGTAATTAAGTAACCTTAGAAATATACTTCATCAAATATCGTAGGGAGGCTTGATTCAGTAAAGGTAGCTTTAAAATCAATGCCTTTAGGTTATCTGTAACAGCACTTCCGCTTTCTAGTTTGCTCAGAAGAAGAAAAGGAACAAAGGAGGAGTACTTGCTGCCTCCATGAAACTATCATAGAGAGCGAATGTGAGAAGTGGATCCGGCAGCTCTCTCAAATAAAGTTTAAGGACTGCCGCTACAGCGTATGGGTCGTTAAATTCTGGTGCAGTTCCTACAATATCAAGCTCAAAAAAGATGAATGTTTATGTTAACCTCAAAAACCTTTATTGAACTGGTCCTTCAAAGTCTGTAGGCTGACTCCTGCAGCTGATAGACGAAATATACCGCTTTGGGAAACACCTGTAAAGGATTACTAAGTAAGAATTGCTATTGTGGTATCCGTACCGTTGTTGGCTTCAAGGTATTCTATACATTGAAGAACGGGTGCTGGATATAACTGACCAGACTTCAAGCAACCAAAATGCAGTGGAAGACCAAAGACAACAGGGTTGGCTTGATGTATTGGAAGATAGAAAGGATTGTTGTAAAAAAAAAGGTACCTAATTCTAGTGCATTATTTATGGCCGAAGTAAAGCTGGCCAAAATCTCTGCAGAACTAAAGGCAATATACAAACTTTTCTGCTTTTTATCCTGGGGATTGTGCAGCTTCACTCCAAAAGGCGATGTCTTGGGACATTTTTTGTCCATTTCCTTGCACCATATCAGATTACACAAGTATTGGAAGTTGAAAGTGTTACCCCAATCAAATAAATAGTCAGACTGACAGAGACAATCTCTGGTTCTGTCTGGACAAGTCATTAAAAAAATAGTAACTCAAGAAGAATAGGAAACCAGAGAAGGGAAAACTCGAAGGATTCCACCATAAATAAAGCAGGTAGCTTTTGACCACTTTTTGGTTCCAGATTGCCTGAACTCACCCTCAACAGGTGGGTGATCCCCACAAGACCACAAGCGATCCATAGCGTCATCTGATGTCCCCAAAGCAGCCAAAGCGCCAGAAAGAGTGACTCTCGGCGCTCTAGCAGCTGAGCTGGAGTCCGCATCCACCACTTCGGAACCTGTATTATGGGTTCTCTCAGCAGTGTTGAGGTGAATGACACCCGAGGCAGAACCAGAAGCAGCACTCCGGGGAGTTGCAGCGACGAACGAATCGGCGCTCCTTCTCGGAAGCGGCGGCAGCGACAAATCGCGAGGCGGGGGGGTGACCTCCATCCTCGGCAGCGGCGGCGGTGGCGTCAAGTCCGCCCTCAATGCCGGCACCGTCCTTGTGGGATTCCTGTGAGGAAACAGCAGGTGCGTCGACCCCGTAGTCGTGGCTGCTGCAGCAGCAGGCGACGACGACGATGCGGCCGTGCTGCTGGCTGTGGTGCCTGTTGGGGCAGAGGCGAGCGGGGGGACGGGCATGGCTGGCAGGGCGAGGGGCGGGGGAGGCGTGAGGGTGACGGGCGGCGACGTGGGCGGCGTCTGGGGCGGGGTGGTGCGGATGCGCGGCGAGGGGGCGCAGAGGGCCGGCGGGAGCACCAGCGGCGGCGGGGCAGGGAGGACAAGGGGCGGCGGCGGCGACTGCGCCGCGTGCGCGTGGGCGTGGGGCGGCTGCGCCGTGGCGGCGGCCGCGCCCCCCAAGCTGCCGCTGGTGCTCAGGGCCGCTGCCCCGTTGCCGCCGCTCCCGCCGTGTGTGTCGTGGTGGTGGTTGTGGTGTGGTCCCCCGCCGCGGCCGTGCTTGCTGCTGCCCGGGTGGGGCGTGGGCGGGGGCTCGTCGTCGGCTGCAGGAGGCGGCGGCGGAGGCGGAGGCTCGTCGTCCTCCACGGGTGGTGGAGGAGGGGGTGGCGGCTCCGGGTCGTCGTTGCTGTCGCGGTGCCCGTGCACGTGTCTAGCGGCGGGCTCCTTCGAGTGCGAAGAGTGCCTGTGCGCCGACATAACAGCTGCGAAATGGTGTGAAAACTTCAAAAATTGGTTGTCAATTATCTGGAATCTACTACTCTCGCTGTTTGTTTCGGGGAACTGGCTCGAGTTTAGCTTCTCTTAAAATTATGTCAAACAAAAAAGAACAGAGCTGTTTGCTTGAAATTTTTTGGTGTTACAAACAGACTGCACTTCCAAAGATGGAGTTTAGACAGATATACAACAGTGACTGGGGAGAACTGGAATGGAAGGTCTTAAGACTGCTCCCGCCTCAGCTCGATTTCTTTCTTGACGTCCAGTCCCTCTATCTGGTGAATGTTTGTGATTTTAGCCACCTTCCTTCCTCTTTTTGCTTTCGGCTTTGTGGGAAGTTTTTTGGCAGCAGTGACAACAATGCGTTGAGAACCTTCATCTAGAAGGCCGGCCCGCTTAAGAGAATTCTCGATGTCCACATCTGTGGCAGGAATGGGAGTGTTATGCCATTGGTCCTGCATGAAAAGTTCAAATATAATGCATACTAATGAGTAGTTACCTGGACCTCAGGTGAGATTGGAATGAGATGGTCAAATGCTGGGTCTTTTGGGTAGAGAATTTCTTTTTTCTTCTCTGTATTGATAATAGCAATCAACTTCCCATTCATGGCGGCTTCCTTTTAATATAGAACCACTTAGTGGAGCAGAAACTGGGATTTGCGTACCCTAGCATCAGCTTCTATTTGGGGGTAGGAGTCCTTGAGGTCTTCGAGTGGTATACCATCAGGAGTGGTGGTTAATAGTACCAACAATTCCTCCAGATTGTGAACTACATACATAGGCTGGCCAAGTAAGAATTGATTTTATTTAGTTTATTGTATAACTGACAAAAAAAAAAAAAAAACCCTAATTGGTGAACCTTATAAGCATAAGTTCCGCTCTCCTCGTCACAAGAAACTTTGAGGTTACGCCTCATTTCCAACTTGAGTTCAGGCCGTGTCTCCAAGTCAATCCCTGTGAGTGCCCATAATTCCCTGGCAGTCATCGACTTGCCGTACGCATTGCGCAGGGCCTCGACCAGGCTGTACATGCACTGGGAATCAACTGGCTTCTCCGAAACAGCCTACTGGTAGAATGAATACACCACACCTCCTCAGGATCCAAACAAAGGAGCAAAACACAGCAAAATGGACCCCCATAACAATGCGACGATGGATAAACAACCGCGTATTCCGCCGCCGACATCGCCGTGGCTGCGGATCTCGGCCGCCCTCGCCTCGGCCTTGACACGTCGTTCAAATTCGCACCCCTGCCACTCGCCGCGTGCGCCGAGGGTGCAGACGAAGCCGAAGAAGCCGTGGAAGACGAGTGCTGCGCACCACGTGTGGCCAAAAACTTGTGTTGGTCTCGTTCCATCCGGCGCATGTGATCCAGTGTCATCTGTTTGAGAAGGTTGCCGTCCATTTTTTTTTCTGAGATTTTAAATTTTGGACACCCAATATCTATCATCGAGAGGTTCTCGAGCACCACCCCCAACCCCTTTCGATGGTTGCGGCCACATGTGAAACTCTCTTTTTTGCATGCCTGGGATCCTTCAGTACTGATCACAACCACGAAACGGTTTGCCTTTTTCTCACCAAACAGCGTCGCCAGACATGCTGAGTGCCGCTGGGAAGTGGGGCAAGCGGCAACAACAGCCGCTGTCCGCACCGAAAAACCCCGACGTAAATCCCTCGAAACGATCGCGGACGCGCGCCACGCCCAGCCCCAGCAGCGCAGCGCCGGCCGAGGCCACTGCAATCCCGCGTGCAACCAAAGCGCCAAGGACGACGTCGTCCACGACTGCCAAGGCCCTTCCGAAACCACTTCCCATAACGAGGGCAACCGAGGAGGACGCCACTGTGGGTGCCAACGAAATGACCTCACGCACGCCCATAATAGTCCCGCGCGCACCTAAACCACCTACTCCAAGGACAGCCATTGCCGCCAAGGCCCCCTCGAAACCACACACCACCCCAACTTCGAATCTAAGAAATCCAACGAGAGCAACCAATGTGGAGGAGCACGAAGCACAAGACGTCGCCGTTAATGACAGCGAAGGAATGAGCACTCATCCGAATGAAGGTCTCACGTCAACCACAAAATCGTCACCAGTCCTGGCACCACAACCAAAAAAGCCAACTGCAGAGAACGCAAAGGCAAAACCACCGCCGCCAACAAAGATGAACCCAAAAACAAAAAAGGCCACTGACGTGTCTCCACCTACATCCACAAAACTTACAAAGAACAAGGGGCTTACGCAAGAAAATACAAAAAAGAGCGGCCAAAGTAAAAGCACTAATTGTGGTGAAATGTTCACTCCATTGCAAGAAAGAAGGGGTAACATAACAACAAAAACAAAAACAAAAACAACAGCAACAGCAACCAGTGAACACTCCAGCAAATCGGCAGCGGCAACAGAAGGAAAAATAAAAGCAAAGGCAGCACCAAGAGTGGCAGCATCTAGTGTTGGAACACCTCCTGTGATTGAAAGTCCAAGTGATGTGTGCTGTTTGGATGGTGCCCTTTCTGTCCCAATTGGTGCCACCTGCTTGATCCCTGTTTCAAAAGAAGTGAAGCTCTCAAAAAGTGAGTGTGAAGAGGTATTTGCGTGGTACATTGGAGAAGATGAGTCCATCCCTGATGATATCTTCACCAAGGTCTTACACTCAAACAGACTGTATCTGAACCATATGCTGATATTCACTTTAGGCCACTCTGTCTTTGAACCCTAATCCCCTTTGGACAAAAAAATGTTCAGAAGAGAGAGCAAAAGCGGCAGAAGAGAAAAAAACAGCGGCAGAAGAGAGAAAAAAAGCGGCAGAAGAGAGGAAAAAAGCGGCAGAAGAGAGGAAAAAAGCGGCAGAAGAGAGAGCAAAAAGGGAAGCTGCCGAAAAAACCCTACTATATCCACCTGCCGAGAGTGACGCTATCATTCCGGATTATAGTGTAGTTGCACGCTACTACGAGACCGGAGTTGGGATGCAAGCAAGTCTCGCCACATCTGATTCTGCCCAAACATTGCGGGAGCTGAAAACTACAGTCGCTGCGGTAAGGCAAGCCAGATGGAGTCAAGATAGTGATAAGCCTTTCATTGTGCTGGACGGATCATCGGGAATGGGCAAGACACAGCTTGCATTTGCCCTGGATGAAGACGTCATGTTTGCCTTGCCCCCACCCTTCTTTTTTTTTTTTTTTTTTTTTTTTTGCTACAGCTGACCAAACGGAAAGATTCATTGCGTACGACGCTCCCAACGAGCAGTCAATATACCATTGCTTTAAGCACATGTCACTCTCCTTCCGGCAATGCATAGAACTGGATTCGGCACCTATGTCATCCAAACCTGTGGATATGAATTGCCATTTCTTGTCTGTTCTGTGGTGCTGGACAACTGCATGGTTGGACTGGAATCTTGCGCAACAATGGGATCCAACAACAGGGTCACGAAGGAAGATCAAACCACCCACTTATATATCAGCGGATGGAACAGAAAAATCTTATCCAAATCGACTGCCGTATAGCGTTCTCTTGACAGATATTGATCACAAAATCACAGAGCCAATGTCTAATTATGAATTTTCAAAGAAGTGGTCTTTGTTGACCAGGAAGCCACTTATTTTCATGGATGAAATACCACAACAGGACGAAAAGCAAATGGCCTTCATGAGAAACCTGTGCCGTGCTTTGAGCTTGACTGTTATACTCTCTGGCACGAACTCTCATGCCATCGAGATGCTCTGCTGTGGCACGGCACCTTGTGACTTGCCACCGTATCTCTGGTGTTATGTCTTTCCCAGGCCCTCGAGACCAACAGTGGAGTCGTTAAAGTCATCCTGGGTCAGGGATTACGATGCTATCCTGGCCAAATGCAACAAAATAGACCCTGCGTTTGGCAAGTTCATTGATGAGTGCTCTCTCATGAACAGAGGATTCTTTGCTGTGAAAATGTTACAGTTCCTCAAATCGACGATGTTTCCCAACAACATCGAGTCAACAGCCCTCTTCCAGCCGCCGAAAGTTCTAGAAAGCTTGTTTGAACACTTGCACGACGAAGCCCTGGCCCAAAAAAGATCTATTGTTGGAACGCCAATGGGACTAGCTGGACAGGTTCTCCTTTATTTTTCACGCATGAAAGGGCCCACTGAAGTTATATCCCAGCACTACGCCCACCTCTTCATCGAAAGGTACAGTTCAGATCAAGCACAAACAAAAGCAAAACCAGTGTATAACGAGGAAGTATTCCAGTTCTGGCGTCATCAGACGATACTCGTGGAACAGTCCTACCACGACAGTGCAATCCATGAAGAACAACTCCAGAATTCCAACTTTTGGGCATGCTTCCCCAAGATCACCAAAGAGCCACTCCTCTTTCTGTCCCTCTGCTGGGACACCAAAAACCACACAGGCTTCTTGGATGAAAACTTGCAGCAAATCCCTCTTTGTGAGGCTTGGGACAACAAGAAACTGCACAGGCAGTTCACCAGGAAAGTGGAAGAGGAAGTTCTGAGTGAAGAAATGAGTGATGGAGGAGTTCTTGAGCAGTATGCTGGCGTTGCGATTGCCGCCGCATCGCACCGAGGGGGTCTTGGGGGACAAACAATTCTCTCCTTTTTGACTGCTCTGGCCTATCAGTTGCATGGAACTGAATTCTCTCATGAATTTGAGACTCAGGCAGCGAATCTTTGTCTAATCCCCTCGGCCATGCAAGGCATTAACATTCCGTTCCTTTCCCCCCCAGATGACCCATTTCCCCAACATTTTACGGAAATTCCAGGCATCAATGTGGCCAATTTTGAGAGGACTGCTGATAAAACCATGATGATAGATTTGAAAGGTGGTGGTGGCATCCTCGTCGAGGCCAAGGACCGTGATCAGTTTGACAGCACCCATGTGGAGGAGGTGTTGCACAAACTCAGCACCCATGCAACCCCAGAACAGCAACTTTCCCTGGTATTCCTCAGGGAGATGAATAAGCGCCCGTACCGTCTGCACGCCGCCGTCGACAAAATTTGGCAAGTAAGATGGCAGCCCGTGATGCTGGCAGGCACAAAACAGATGAAGTGCAGTGTCTTCCATCCCAAATACACTGAGAAATGTGGATTTAGGAGGAACAAGAAAAGTGGAGCCAAGGTTAAATCCTGCACCACGAGTGACGCTGAGACTGACACTGATACTGACTCTGTGACCACCACAGCGAAAGTTGACACGGAACCGAACTTTGATGTTAATGGGCTGTGCATTATCTTCGAGGTTGGTGATGTCAAGCCACCACGTTCTCCATTTATGAAACAAGACAGTGCTGAGACCGATACCGATACCGATACCGATACCGATACCGATACCGATACCGATACCGATACCGAGACAGAGACCCACAAAAACCCAAAACACACCAATCATTCCTGGAGGGAAAATAACTCGGTCATAGAGCATTGGAGTCGCACTTTTTATTTTTTGGTATATTCGGATCTTGCCATGTATACCGCCTGAGAGGCTGGAAAGACCACGACTTGGCCAAAATTTTCGAAAATCAATTTTCAAATTGTCAGTGTCCCAATTATTGGCCGAGCCCTGTTCGAGTAATAATGGCCGACACGTACTATTCGGCCGACGGCGAAGATGATTGCGACCACGACGACATGGACGCCGACGGTGGGGCCGCCCAAGTCATCTACTCCACGTCTTCCACCTACATCGACGAGGACGCCAGCACAACCACGGACGGCCCCCCGCCCGGCGACGGCGACGACGACGCCGTGGTAGACGCGTGCTCGGGTGTGTGCTTCGGCCGAAGCCAAGGCAGGCGCCCCTCGTCGTCGACCAATGCAACGGCGCCTGCAACGTTCGCGCCAACCTCGGCACCGCTGCCGTCGTTCACGTCGACCCCAACCTCAGCTGCTGCTGCTACCCAGGCGACCAAGTTGGCCGACCCGTACCTTGGGGCCTACGACGCCGCCGCCGCCGGCGATTCCAGCAATTGCAGACCCAAATGTAATGCCACCACCAGCACCAGCACCAGCACCAGCACCAGCACCAGCAGCAGCAGCAGCAGCAGCACCGATTCCACGAACGCTGTTAGCGCATGTGGTTCTGGCTCTGGCTCTGGCTCTTGTCGTGGCACCAACACGAGAGCGACCATCAATGAAAGTGGCTATATTGACGGAGCTGGTAGCGGCGGTGGCTCGGGGGAGGCATATTCACAGGGGGGAGCTTCTAGTAGCCTCAGGCAACAGTTGGCCTTGAGGAGGGCCACTGGCGTGACGGTGCAGGTGGTGCAGACGTTGCCTGGTGAAAACCAGCAGCAGCAAGAACAACAACAACAACAACAGCAGCAGCAGAAGATACAGAAGCAAATGCAGGAGCAGCAGTTGGCTGTCGGGTCACCACCTCTGTCGTGTGTTACACAGGGACTGCTATTGTCTCGCCCTCTGAGTGTTTCCTCTACTTGGTCCAATCTATCATTAGGTATATTGTTTGTTTGTTCTGTGAAGGAATTTGACCTTCTTTTCCTCTCCTAGGCAAAAATGGGTTTCCTATTGACTGGTGATATATCCTTTTCCGTGCTAGTTCTCTTCCCTAATAATGTTTCTAAAGGAATGAAAGATTTATTGAGATAATGAGCTTACCAGAAACAACTCTACAGCAGAGACTTGAGGTTGTTCCCAACTTTTCAAGTGTTTGCTTATCACTGCACAGAAATTCCAGTTGTTAACTTCCTTTAACAAAAATTTTCTGAGTATTGCTGAGTCTTTTGGGAGGATTATTATTAGTGAGGCGTTCATTCCAGAACAGTATAGGCATGCTCCTAACGTACTCTGCTTCCCATCTAATTGTGAGTAGAACAATACAACCTATTTCACTTGGTGGCCAGGCTGGAGGTAGGTTCGATACTTTTCCGTCCTCACTTACCTCACCTTAGGTGAAAAGTATATGTACCATGGTAAGACCAGGTGGGAACAAAATAAAATGTAACTAATAAATCAAGGCATACTTTTTAAATTTGCTACCGACTGGCTCAAAATTTATGGTGGTGACAAAAATGCTATGAAAGCTGGAGGACATGATCTGAAGGGTTTGATGAGGTTTCATTTTACTCAATGCTTAACTTTACTTTTTATCAAATATCTAAAGAAATGAAGTCACATCTCTACAGATATTACTCTTGCCCTGGCATTCATACCCCACTGATGGCCCTTATAGGTAACTAAGTTCTCAGAACTTGTTCTGGATTTAATAAATGGAAAGACTTTCGGGGGTTCCGTCTTGTGGCTATGACAGTGTTACCAATAAATAAGACTACTCTTATATATGGCTCTGCCAACGGTATGTCCATGATTGCTTTTCTGTGTCACTAAAAGTCCAAGCTGGGCGGCAAGTGTACTGCAAAATATCAAGTACTTTATTTTGCATATCGTTTTCCATGTAACAGAGGAAATGCAGAATACAACCAAGTTATGGAACATGCTGGAAAGCGATTAAATCTTAAAGGTCATTGGTGTGGCTTTGTTGGGCCAGACTCGAAATTCTTGTACAGTCCTTGTGATATTGAAGGCCATTTGGTATGTTTTTATTTCTTGACACAAAATTTATTTCCAACAGGGTTTGGATAACCGATTTTATGTATGTGATTTTGCACGGACTTTTCCACCCACAGCTGGGAAAGATGTAAATAAATCATTTTTGTATAAATTGTTCAGGTTTTCCATAACTCAAACTTTGTAATGCATTTCAACCTTCTTCAAGGCCCGAATTTGTCTCCACTTGGAAAAAACCATTGTGCAGTGATGCTTTCAGTAAAATTTGTGCCCAAAATGGGGCAGAACATAACCCAGAGGTCTTAAATCCCAAGGAAAGCTACCTTTCTAAAATTCCCAACAGATTGTTGAAGCAACTGACTTCTTGTTAAATACAACAATACCTCGTTTCGCTGCAACCCTTGAGAGAAGTTACCAACAGACACAAAATATCCCCCAGGTATTTTTCCCTAGCAACAGATCCTCTAGATCCTCTCTTACAGACTCAGATCACAGAAACAATTCACCGTGAAGGGATAAATGTAAGATACCTTGGTCGATTGCTTTCTTTTTTGACTGAGAAGTCCCTCAGACTTGCTCTTATTCACGAGATGATTGCGCGTGTGGCAAAAAACAGACTCTATGAACTGCTTCGAGTAACAATGAGGGTATGGAACAAGTACAGTATACATTCTCACAAAACATCAGGAAAGAAAAACACTGGAAGAAGATGCACATAGAGAAGTTATCATAATTTTTTTGAACTCTGTCATTGGCATCACCCCTGCAAATCCGGCATTCATATTTTGGAGACCTCACCTTATGGTTGGTTTCTTCAATTGATTTTTGCGCTCAACTTGTCATTAGAAGGAGTTGGAGCAACATTTTGAGCAAAGTCATGAAGCACCTGAATTTTCTGCTGGCTATATCAAACTTAGGGAGGTGTTGAATATGTATGACCTCTTTGTTCGCATCCAAGTACTCACAGGAGTACATCTGACTTCTGGGGCCGTTTCTGAGCTAAAGAATTCTACATCTTTTACTTTTGTGTCAACAGATTTGAAACGGGTATCCTTTCTGAGTGTCTTTTTTTCCCCTCCACTAAATGACATAAGGTGTCACCTTGTGTTAAGTATATGAACGTAATCAGGTCTCCCTACCCTCCAAAAAAAGAAAAAAAAAAAAAACTGAACCCTGTCCATAAAGTATGGCTGAAGCCAATGCTCTTCATATTCAGTCCATGCGTTCATATGAAAAGTCTTGTCAATCTTGTGAGAGAATGTTCCACCTTGCAATGACAAAATTTGAGCAGGTAATAAGTCCCGATTCCGGTGTCTTTTTCAAATAAATTTAGGCAATTCAAGCCACACCTGACAACATTAGCATCCTCAACAACTATGGAGATGTTCTTGTTGAACATGCTATTCTTGTTTGCCAAAGTGTATCTGTGAAAGATTATATCGAGAAGTACTTCTTCAAACTACTTAGCTTGCTCTACCCAATACTAGGTCCTTGGAAAGCTACACACTTGCCAATAACTTCACTAAGCTGTTAGAACTTGGGAATACGGTGGCGGCTCTGAACCCTTTGTGGGAAGAGCAAGTTTTACTCCTGTTTTAGGCACAGTTTTTTCATTCTTTCCAGGACTCCCTCCTAGCGGCTGCGTCAAAGTGTTTTGATATGGCACTCAAACTTGCTAATTCTGATAAACCTGCTTCCGCCCCGATTCACAAAGCGTGGGGTGATGTGCTTGTCAAGAGGGCAAGGAAGAACAACAGTACATCACTTTACACAGAAGCGGGTAACTTAACATTATCACAATTGAGAAATCACGATCTTCAGGAATACATTATAAGTTAGCCTTCGAGTTTGAGCACCCTCAGTCAGCCCTAAAACTTGGAGATATCAGTACAGCGTGCTTGTACGAAATTACCAACAATTGTCCTGCAACAACTTTCAACTCCCTTGTTGTATTTAGACCCGCTCTGATTACGGCAGTACGCCACAGTCAATTAGTGCTACTACTCATCTTGTTTTGTCACAGGAAACACTGCAATACTTTTCTTTGCTCCACAAAATTCAAATACTTATTCTGCAACATTGCTCTCTAGACACACTGATTCTTACCACCATTCACCAGAATGCTACTAACATCTTTCACTTAGACCTTTCACAAACTGCCAATGTACTTTAGAGTCTCCTGTCTCTTACTGATTCTTTTTAGATTTCTCAACTGGATTTAATTGAAGTACTACGTGCCTGTTCTTGCCTCACCGTTCTCAATCTCGCAGAGTGTCCTGGTGTGGATGATACTGTAGTTAGTGCTATAAGTGTTCACTGTCCCTACTTGACGTTTCTTTCACTTGGTTTGTAACGAATCTACGATTTCTTTATTTACCCTTGCGAAGAAAAAACTTCGATTAATTCATTACAACCACTGGCTTCAACTTGTCAGAAGCTCCAAACAATCATCTTGTCTCATCTTTCAGCCCCTCTTCCCTCTGCACTTGCACCAGGTATTTTCCTATTTCCTTTTTACTGAATATTGATCATCCAACAGCTGCCACGGCATTGGATGTCAACCACACTAAACTCACTAAAATGGATCTCCTGCTGTTCCTCAAGACTCATTTGTTTCTCAAGAAGTTGGATCTATCACATAATTCCAATGTTGATGACCATGTGATCGCACAGCTTACTTCCAGCTGTACTTCTCTGACATCACTTGACATAAGTGACTGCCATGTAACTGATGCAGCCATAAGGTTGTGAACCAAATCGGAAACACATCTAACCCAGTTAGGTCTCTTTCATCCTGCACAGACCTTAACACACTTATTTTTCAGTCAACGGTCGGGCTGTCTGAATGCAATACCTTTTTCTCTAAATGCGGACCCAAGTTTACAAATCTTGAGCTAGTGTGTCCGTTTATGGATGTTCCAACACTAGAAGCATTGTCTTCTTCTTGTGGCTTGCTACAAAAACTCAAGTTGTCTTTTGATGTGGTCTGCACTTTGCAATGCTCTTTCGTGCACCATTAATCCTTGCATAGAAAAGTGATAATGCTTTACGTGACTTATTTTGTGCTTGTAAATCCTTGCAATCCCTTTCAGTTCTGAATTTTATATCTGATTGGTACGTTCAAAATTAGGAGAATGTGAGCTAATTTTGTTAGTTCCTTTCAAGCTGCGTGTTCTCTTAACCTTCGTCATCTGGCCGTTCCCCGTTGCAGACATTTGTCTGACCACTCTTTTAAGGCAGTTACCAAGTACTTCCTCTCCTCAGTTTATCTAGTATTCATAGGGTATAGTTGTAAGGAATTGACATTTCTTGACCTAAGTGAAACCAACATTGGCTCTAATGTTCTCGCCTCAATTGCCTTTGCATGCGTCAAACTGCAAAATCTCAATTTGAGTAGATGCAAACTTATCACTGTATTCCCTAACAAACTGTCTTTTTTGATAATTTTCCCTTCTAGGATGAGGCAATTACCGCCATCTCGAATTCACTTCATGACCTGAGAATGTTGAACCTCAGTTTTTGTCTACTGATTTCTGAAATTGGGGTGTGCTTTTCTATCATGGTCCTTTTTTTTTTTACCTATTCCCAGGTGTTAAACAAGTGTATTTTCTTAGAAGAGTTGGATTTAGAGTCTTGTGAAAATGTATCTGATCTCTCCATTCAGGTTGTTCAAAAAATGAAATTATACCTGAATAAATGGAGCTGACTGTACTACTTCAGGCCCTTTCACACTTACCATGGTTGAGTTCTATGAATATCAAGGACTGCGGCTATGTTGGAGATTTAGGAGCAATTGCTGTTATAGAAAACTCACTTTTTTTGAAGGTTGGTAGAAAACAGTAATGTCGGTAACTCCCTCTAGGCTTTGACTTTGGGTAAAAATAAAATTTCCGACACAGTGTTGGAAAAACTTGTTAACAAACGAACTGACATTACAATCACGTCCCCTTAGTATTTTCCCTGCTCCTTTTATGGTCAGCTCACAAAAAAAGTCTAAACAAGGTCAAAGGCCCACCAACTGAAACAGCAATAAAAAGCTTGGTGCGAGATTTGCAGCAAATAAATGAGAATCCACTTCCCTATATATCAGCACACCCACTGGCTTCTGACATGTTTATTTGGCATGTCAATTTGCTGGGGACAGGTTGCCTTCCTTGAAAGGTCCCCTTGTAATATTTACCTTATTTTTAGAAGGGACTCCGTATGCAACTGGATTGTTTCACATAGAACTACAGTTTCCACCTGACTATCCCAATTCCTCTCCAAGTGCACAGCTACTAGTCTCCCTGCCCCATCCACATGTTCACAATAACAGGTAAAAAGTTCAAGGCTATTCAGTAAACTTATTCCCAAAATAGGATCTGCTTGGATATTTTGAGGTAATGTGTTTCAACTGTTGCCTCCCTACTTAAGACTTCCAGTGACTACCAAGACTATTTTCATCACGTAAAAACCAAATCTGGTCACCAAGTAACAACTGGTTGGACAAGTGCATATTCTGTTCAATCTATACTTTTGCAAATGCAAAGTAAATGGGTTTTTTGTGCCAGACATTCTGATTCATTCCCTCTTCTTTCACATAGCATTTTTGATTGAACTCGAAGATGATGAGGGACAAGGTCCACCAGCTCAGTTTTTGAAAAGTATTCCTGCAGCCATCAAGGCTTCTTTGGAGTTTACATGGTTACCACTGCCCTAATTCTACCTATCGTTGACTTCAAGACAAGCCCCAAATGCCCACACAAACCAGGAAGTCCTTGGCCTCCACTGCCGGCAACCACAATCGCTGCAAAGCGACCTGTAAGATTTTCCAACCAGACAACAACTTACGCACTTTAGACTACATTTGAAGACCAAATCATGCAAGAACTTCGCTGTTACCATTCCCGCGTTTCCTTTGTTGAAGATTGCATTGGAGTCGGATTGCAAGTCACTTATTACCCGTTTGTTTTATCAGTTGCTTGGAATAGAAAAGTCTCACTGTACTTTTCCCCTAAAAACAGTCCCCGAATGGGTGCCCCATTCCCTATCAAGTCCATTGTGACACCTTTTGAATTTTTGAGCAAGTCCGCGTTCTACGGGGGACATAAACTGTCAATTCTCAAAGAACCCCTTACTCACTGGATACCTTTATGCATGGCCCACAATGTCTTATTAATTTCTATTAATAACTCAACATAGATATCAATGAGGAACACGGGAAAATTGCGCGACAACTTATCAGAGAATCCTTAAGCTTAATTACACTTGGGGTACCTAATCGGTTCTCACCAGAAATGGCTCTAAAGGTGATACCATCGATTCTCTCCTCCATGGTAGTTAACATGATGAACGGCACCACACATGGTAGGCTGGGCATCCAAACTTCCCTAATTCTTCTCTCCAGCGTCCATAAAAGCACTGGAAGGTTACTGTAGCTTTCACCGACTCATGTTGATGTTTTTATTTGATCACCCTGAAATAGGAGGTTGAGAGGTTGGTACATCTCACTGCTGATTCCTCAATGTCCTGTAGTTTGGGCTGATTCCACTATCAAAAATTTTATTCAGTTCCCAGATTACCGAATGAAGAAAGTTTGACTGACCCCACAGGAGTTTTAACTATTTAACCCTACTTTTAGTATGTCCCAAATCTCGGTGAGTTCATACCGTTATTACTCATTTCAGCATATACCTGGTCCCACATTGCACAATCCCTTTTGGAGGAAACACTGGACAGAAATGTGCTGTGGCTCTTAAGACGAGAACCCTGTATGGCTTTGATTTTCTGACAGTAACTTATGCCCTTTCTTTTAAAAAGCACTGGCCAATCCCTATGCAATGGTAGATGTCCCAACGCGTTTGGAGAAAACTTTCAAAGGCTCATGTGTTTCTTTGCGGCTTCTTATGTTTCATGTGTATTTCATTGAGACAATTGGGCACCCAAAGAACATGGGTTTTGCTCATATTGCCAGCCAATACGACACTATGCATGGGAAACCACCCATGGCTGTAAAGGAAGACTTGCAAAAGCAAACCATGGCCATTTTGGCTGTAGACAATTGGAGGTAATTGCCCCCAGTTTGTGTCAATTAACTCTGTTTGCAGTGGTGCTTTTTCCCGGTTGCAAATTGCATACCCAGGGGATGTCAATTTTGATGCCTGGTTGAGGCAAAGCATAGTACACTCTGCCTCCAAGGGATACCACAAGTATGTTCCGCTTTCTGTTCTTTTCTCCCTCACCTCATTTTTTTTGTTGACTTCCGCAGCCCCTGTGCATTTGTACCCGCCACTCCACCAAGTCCTCCGGTGACCCACAATTCTTATTTGCAGCAACCCACCGCCACGGCGGCGGCGCCAACGCAATCACCTCCTACACACTCTACTTCTACCACTACACCAGCAAAGAGCCCAGCCTCAGCAGACCGTCATAGAAACCTCTCTACCTCTGAAGAGTGGCAAACCATTCCCAGAAAACCCAAAAAGAAGAACCACAAGCATTAAAAAAATTTTTATTTTTACTGGTTTGTTGTCTGCTTCCTCACACTCTGAACTCAGTCCATCAATCCACCACTCACAACCACATTTGCAGTAGCAGGTGCAGTTGTGGTTGTAGTAGGTTCCAGAATTGTTGGCTGGGGTGTCTGTTTTTCATCCAGCTTCTCACCTTGCTTTTCCTCTAGCTTCTCGTCGGTATCCACGGTACTCACGGGTGCGTATGTTGTCCCTTGTTGTGTTCTCTTCCGCCACCAGAGGAACCCCAGTACACAACCGGCACTAACAGCAGCTACTCCACATACAACCCCAAATACAATTCCGGCAATAGTTCCATCAGAGAGCTGTTTGGGGAAATCGAAATTAATAAAATGAGTCGAGTTAGGCCGGTACTTACCCCGTTATCTTCTACGGGTTGAATGGGCATTGCTGATTTGATGAATGTGGTGGTGATATAGCCCTCTGAACTTCCCGAACCTTGGACAAATACGTACCAGTACTGCGGTTTGCCTTTCACTGCAAGGGATGTGATGTTCAGATGAGCGTGCCCACAGGTATGATCAGGGGTGAAGTAACTGCATCCAGTACCGGCATCATCGTCGCACCCGGAAAAGACTTGAATGTCAGTGTCAAGCAGATTGTCATCAGAGCAGGTAGAAATGTCGATGTACTGGTTACTGCCAGACACTCGATACCACAAACCTGCACAAGTGAACACTGGAAGCAGTTTTGTTCTAAGGTGTAACCTTTGTAAGTGGTAGAACCACTGCAATCACCAGAGGATGCATCGGAGTAATAAGTAAAATCCCCCACTGTCTGTATATCACTCACAATCTCGTAAGGATTGGAACAGAGAGAATTAGATGGCGCAGTGACTTCATTCAGTCAGGCTAGGAAATGGAAGAAAGAGGGATGAGACCTTCTAAGACATTTAAGCTGAAGATTCCTGTTGTGTCACCAAATCCAGTAACAAATATGTAGTACAGAGCACCAGAATCAGTGTCGAACTCAAGCTTCGATGCAAAACCACACGAAGACATGTCGTCATTCCAGCTCCCACATACAGTAGCTGGACACCCAGAGTATACTACAATCATAGTGTCAAAGTCAGTGTAAGGCCCACAGGTGTCCACACGTAACTTAGATCCTGTCCCGACAACAGAGTACCACACTCCTAGTATCAAGTTAGTAAGAGTTTTGGCAACTATAATAATATACACCTTGCTTATTCTGTTGTAGACATGTATCTGAAGAATGAATGGTGCTTAAGGTGTCACCAGTGCCTATAAAAGGTAGGGATGAAATAGCCAAAGCATGGTCACATGTGCTGTGGTTCACTGGTTGAGCTAAAATACTACGTAAAAAGAAGGTCATTGTGCTACACAGCTGGCATACAATTGTAAAACTGAATGTGGAAGAAGCCAGTGCTTACACCCACGGGTGTGGCCACAAATATCAAATATTGACGACCTTTTTGTGCAGCCCAAGTTACTTGGGCCTTATTACCACAAACAGTGGTGCTAAGAAAACTTAAAGGCGGATTGAATAGAGGAAATAGAGCTACCTTTGTGCTGTACAAGTATATAAAGTGCACGAGGTGTAAACTTCTATAGTTACAACTGCGCTAGTGGTGTTGGTGCATGTTGTTGCTGTAACTTGTACATTCTCCTCAGGTACATATTGGTACCACCTTCCTGAGTAGATCGGTCAAAGAATTACCGAATTGAAATCACTACCTTTGCGCTGCGATGATGTGCTGGAGCAATCACCATAGGAATAGGCTGACGTAGTGGTAGTCGCCGAGTAGTCACCAGGAAGGGTAATGCTTTTGGCAAACCAACATTGGTCGTTTGAGACAGTTTGTTCTATGTTTGTGAAATATTAAAACCACCTTATGAAACGAAAAGGAGAAAAATACGATTTGCAACAGTGAGAGTAAAGTTTACTCCAGTCAAGTCATTGTGATATCCTGAAACAGCAATCCAATACTCAGTTCCAGATGTCGTGTTAAATGAAACCTACTGTCATTGAGGAAAGATTTATTACGTTCTAAAAAACTAACTGAAGAGTAGAACCCACAGTAGTCATCGTTGTAACGAATGCATCCAGTTTCGTTGTGGTTTTCACAATTGTCATAGACTTCAATCATTGTATCATGTCCCTGCCACTTTCAACCATGGACTTGATTTAAATTAAACTTACTGCGCTGTTCTCATAGCAAGTCGTTGCAATAAGAGTATTGCCATTCCCTTCAACAACAAACCACAGTGCTTTTGCGGAGGGTGAGAGGGAGAAAAAGGTATGGGTTGAGGTACATCTCTTGTTCGCATTCAAACATGAACTATAACTGGCTGGAACAGCATAAGTTGAATCTGAATATATCCAAGGTATCCTTGGAACCTCCATAGCATATGAACAATCAGAATGAGGTTTCACAGCAACTTCAGTGAGTAAGAAAAAAAAAAGAAAGAAAAGATAAAGAATGTAACCAGAATCAACAGTAAGCACAAAACTTCCTCGACTGCCTGAATAACCAGTAACAAAAATATAATAAGTTATGGATGCTGAAGATTCCCACGTGATCTGAGAACCCCGGTCACAGTAGTCGTCATTCTAGAACCATTAAAGAAAGTTTTATTCCAGGGAGGCAACTCTTCCCACACAGCCAGAGGCTACACCATTGCTACAGTTACTGTAGATCTCAATAAGAGTATCATAATTCACTGCATCGTCACATGTGTTCGCCAAAAATGTCATGTCTTTTCCAGTGATTTTGTACCACATGCCTATTACAATATTATTGGAATGTCACTGTAAGAAGATATACCTCCAAGAGAGGAATAAGAGCAAGCACTATAACAGGACGGAAGGCCAACAGTGGAACCACTTGTTACATAAGGAAGTTGGGCATTATTAATTGTCACGGCACCAGAGCAATTGGAGTTTGCATAAACAACATCTGCACAAGATTGTAGGTGCAAAGCAGAGTGTAAATGAAGTAACCTACTCTCATATATGTCAAGTTGATACGTCCCTTTTGCACCAGAGTACCCAGAAACAAACACATAATAGCTTACATCCTGTGTGGCTGTAAACCTTATTGTAGACTTGCCTCCACCACAAGAGTCATCATTGAATGCCAAACACCCTGACGCACCCGAACTAGTACAGGTGGTGAAAATTGCCAATACAGTGTCAAAATTGGTTCCTGAACCACAAGTGCTCACAACCATGTCCTTTGTGGTGGAACTTATAATCTGAAAGAAGTGGCCTGAGAGTCTTTAGGTTAGATATAAGCACAAAAAAAAAAAAAAAAAAAAAAAAAGCAGTTTTGTAGTGTGCATATAAAACAGCAAGCAGAGAGAAAGAAGTTGGGAACCTGGTAAGTCTCCATCATTTACAAAATTGAACAAGGAGCAAACAAATGGAGAATCTGCCTCACTCGACGTGTCACCAATTGTGGAGTAAGGCAGAGCCACAATTGGGTTTGATGCGTCCGCGCATGTGTTTCCCGACACAGAGTGATTCCAAAAGAGAACCACAAAAGCGAAGGAAAGGAAAAGAGTCCTTGCCATGTGTCAATCAGTACAGGGAAAAATAAATTAAGAAAAAAAAAAGTTCGGCCACCTCAACGCCGTATCTGTGGTTCTCATTATTTTTGTTTGTTTTTTCTTTGGTGATGATTGCTGGGGTTCCCTTGTTTTGGCCGGTCAAATTCATCATCAGTGAAGTTGCACTACTTCAAGTAAAGGGACTACACGTCCGTCAGTTATTCGAGAAGGTGTGTAAGCCAGGACTTGGCTTCTGTTAGGTCGAGGGAAGCAGCAGCCTCATATATTGTTGGGGTATGCTTGAATGCATCGAGTTCTGCGGGGTTTTGTTGTTAGGTTGGAGCTGAAGAGGTGGGAACCTACTTATGCATTTGGGCAAGATTGGTTGTACGAGGTGGAAGCGATTTCCAAGTAAGAGTGAGCATAGGTCGGAGCAGCGCTGTTCGTTGAAATCAAGGACACTGCCAAATTTGAATCCCCACTGGCATAAACCCCAGTTGTGTGTTGGTCCAGAATTCGAGAAGTGCGGGAAGAACTTTGGATCTTTGCCTGTTCCAATCTATGAAGTACTGTTTGTACAATAGCAAAGGTTTTTAATCTGATCAAACGCGATGGACTGTGACGTACACTCAAGCAGTAAATGTTCTCGAATGGAACCCCAAGTCTAGAATGAGCATATGCAATTGCAAATTCGGCTGAGGAATTGCATAGTACAGCCCCATCAACAAAATTTGAATGTGCTGGTAAAAAGCAGGGTGCTGAACAGGCTCTTACCGCTGCTTCATGTGCAGTTAGTGTTCGGTATTCTGGGTCAATGTCATTCATGTAGTGGCCCTGCTTCAAATTAGTTTGTTCCCGAATCTGTTATAATTACCTCAAAAAAGCACGTGGGTTCTGCTTTTCCATTATTCAGCAAGCATGTTGGTACCAAAAAGTGCTTCTTTGCATCCCCAAGCTGAAATGAACCGAAACACTACAAGGTGTCATAACCCGGAGTAGTTGTGGCAAAATCAGGAACCTCTTGAATGATCGCGTTAACATTTTCTGGAGAATACTGTGCCTGAAATAGGCCAAGAGACACTTTTTCAAAAAATGCCACCTGACCACATAAGTCTCCAAAAGATCTGATAGCTGACATGGGCCACCCTTTTTTGTGTTAGTAATTTACGCGGTCTTGTTCTAACATACCCATTGCAAGGAGAATGGAAATGACACCCCCAACAGAAGCACCAGCAAATAAATCGACTCGGTCTATAAGGGATGGGAACGCTTCGTTGAGTTGTTGCAGGACACTGGAAAGGTGAGAAAAAGAAGTGGTGTCATAGACCTACATTGAGAGAATTGCTCCTCTAACACCACCACCATCCATAGACAGGATTATGAAAGGACGTACAGGAGCACTTAAAGAATGAGGCACTGTACGGTGGTCGTTCCCTTGAGTTGAGTGCTTTTGTAGAGTGCTTTGATAACGAATATTATCAACTGTCCTGGGAATACTCACAAAGTCGCATCAAACTAATAAAGCATACTTGGCTATCATCCCGTGCATAGGTGTAGAGGATGGATAAATCAAGGGGAGCCCCCAGCCACGCACATTTTCTCGAAATCCTTCATAGGCACAATCTATCTGAAAAGCGGCTTGACTATGAAGGGTTATACTCCATTGTAGGGCATCTGCATTACTGGGTGCGCGAATGCAAACTGACGCTGATTTATCACCACTAACTAGAAATAAATCTGTCATAGCCTGTTGCTCTCTCTTGGGGTCACCTACAGGGTTGTTGAAATTCTTGTCCTCACAATTGTGATGAGATCCAGCTTGAATTTGCACTGTAGCCCCTCGTAGATCAAGAGAATAAGTTTCAAAGGCATCGTACAAATTAAATCTAGCCTTTTCCACAATAATTAGAAGTCTTTTCCAAGAGCCATTACGGTTTACAAACATCCAACCTGATTGAACTGTTCTGAAGTATATAGGTTAGAATCTTGTATTTTTCCTGTCGTGTTTCAAGTACTGTGTGTTAAATGTTTCGGAGGTCCCAACAAGATCTGTGTATTCTGTGCATTCGGAATCAAGATTTGATGCCTGGTTGCAGTCCTCATCAGAATGCTTGAGTGAATGTTTCTGGGGTTCGGTCTCAGAGTCACCACTCAAACTCCTTGTATCACTCACTTCCTCATTCTCAGGTGCAGGTATACCAGTGCTGCCGCCGTGTTCTTCTCTATCAGGTGTTGTTGAAATCCCGTTTATGTCTGCAGGCTTTCCTCCATGGACTGTGTGAATATTTCGTTTACGAAGGGTAGACCGGAAAAACTCTACCCAAGTGAGGTAAAAAGAGTAGTCAAGGGCGGCAAGTTTCAATGTCTGGCCGCCACGCAGCATCAAATCTATTCTATAGCCCCATTCTCGTTGGACTCCTTCCGAGGCGTAACCAGCTCCACTGCTTCCCCACGAATTTATATCTAGCCATGACCAGCACCAATCACACCACGTTGGTGAATCAAGCAGGGCACACGGTAAACCGCCGCATAGCTTCCTTCTTCCAGACCAGTTTCCGTCCCGTGTAGCACCTTTCCTGGTGGAATGTGCATCGGATTGATGTGATGCACCAGAAGCAGCCTCGTCCATGCAAAATCCCGTTTCCCCACGACGAGGGGTCACTTCGCTTCGAACCACGGGAGAACAAAACGGCGGTGCGGGAGGAAGCTCCGAGGTCGATGCAACATCAACAACCCGTTCTATGTCCTAGAGATAGATAGACAGATAGATTTTTGAGTGTTCGGAAGAAAACCCAGCACACGGAGCCGAGGGTGCGTCATACATACAACGAAAGGTACGGACGATATCAGGGTGGTTTCGTAAGCAAACAAGTTGCCCCTCAGCGACAACGCGTAGAGTTTCTTCCAACCACGCGGAATCCCGTTTCTCGGCTTGGTGTAGTCATCAGCACTGACAACACCGTTCATGCGCACCCACCCCTCCATTAGGCACAAGAAATTTGTGGATTCGCGAAAATCACCATGCTCACAGCCAGGATAAGTGGGCGAAGAGTCCTCCCGCGTACCGTAGGACCAGCTTTCCCGGTTCCTACTCATACTTAAAGGAGGTCTGCCAACCAAAAATTGGGCCTGTGTTATTCTCCCTTTGCAGCTGATGGGACCCCAGGAAACAAATTTTGGACTCTGAACAAGCAGCTGTTCTCTGATGAGGACTCCTATCAACTTGGAGGGCGTTGTGGCACCACCAAGTTTTTGCAAGAAAACACAAAAAAAAAAAGGGATCGTGAAGTGGTGGGCTGAGAGTAAGCTCCATTAGGTTAAGGACCCAGTGCTTATGATTTCGCTCAGGTCACGACCCCCAAGGGTCCTGAGACGACGCACCCAGATTCCCCAACTACATGAAATTCTGTTTGTAAATGACAACGCCCGTAGTCTTCGCCCGAGTGGTCTTGGTCGCGGCCGGGTAACAGATACAAGATCTGTCCTCCCTCACTTCCCCACACGAGCAGGCACACACACCCTTTTGGGCACGCGCACACCGCGACGCTGAGGTTGGCGGCACGAGTGCAACGAAGGCAGGGCGAAACTTTTTCCTCGAAACACGGGGGTGAATCTCGTAGAAATTTCGATTTCCTTCGTTGGTCGTACGCGGAAGGTCTGGCTCGCACAAAAGCAGGCGAAATCAACGAACTTTGGTCGGTTTACAACCTGGCACTTTCTGCCGGTGGTCCGGAGACTTTCCCTAGGGAATAAATTCCCCAACTGTAGTTCTTCAACTCACCACAAAGCATTAGATTGATGAAAATGAAAAACATTCACAAAATGCAGCAAAAGCCGGCTTATGGGTTCTGGCAGTGCCCTTACGGTGAATTTAGGGTAGCTTTGGCTTGGCCCATAACTGCGTCGTATAGGGTAGCTGAAGCGAGTATTTGTTTCAGCCATTGTGAGCCTTTATCAAATATAAGTTCCCATTCCACCTGGTCCATGAGATAGTCCTTCTGGAGACAGCAGAGAACTGTTTTGGTGTGTTATTTATTTTTTATGGATGGGAGTGAGGTTGTGTTTGTTAGTTCGTTAGTACCTAACGCTGTGGCCCAAATGGATTCACCTTTGGGTAGGCTCTGAATGCACTTTGGAATTTTTGCTATTAAACTGGTTCTGGAAGCGCCTTCTGAAGTGTTGTCAGTTTGTTTCAGGGGAATATGGAGACGAACTCATTATTTGCACGGCAATAGCATCAGTCATCTCCCATGCGCCATTCATTGACTGAGCGAAAACCAAATTGTACATGGTTCTTGTGGCCGGAGTTGCAGTTGACGGGGTTACACTCTTTGCGGCAGAAGATGACGAATGAGATAATGTTGGAGAAGGATCGGATGTTGGTGGTGCCGGGAATGCAAATAGATCCTCAGCTGAAGGAGGCGGAGGTGGCAATGCAGCATTTCCACTGAAGTGGGAAGTTGGTGGCGCCTCAGCCTTAAGCTCGAGAGATCTTAGACCGGTATATTTCATATCACTGTGTCTGGCGGAAGAGCCACTAGCTCGAGCTGGCGGTGCAGCGGCAAATGATCTGCCGAATGAAGGCAAGCTGATACTTGGTAGAGAGATGGAAGGGAAGCTAATTCCTAGGAAAAATTAACAACAAAGTATCGATAGAGGTGGCTGAAACCTATTCCTCCTTTTTTCTTGGCTTTGCAGTTCTCGGAACGAGCATACGATATTTGACTTCGCTGTCCTTCAAGATGGCCAATCGTGTCAATAGCATAACTCTCCTCGGCTCCGAAACTATCAAATCGGTGTAGGGAGTCCAAAATATAGGGACTCGCGGCTGCTAAGCTTGGAGGTGGTGGACTCTTTACAGTTGCCTGTTTGTTCACGACGCGTAATTCCATGGTAGCTTTTTAAGTTAGGTTATGCACTTGGTAGTGATTTCAAACCTTCTGTTGGTGATTCCCAATTTTTTACACCAACAAAGCTGGTGTACTTGGTCATAAAATTATACCTGTGTGCTGTGATTTGGGTGGAATTTGTAAGATATTATACTTTAGGCCCAGTGCAAGAATCTCGGCTTTGCTGGCTGACACATCTCCTAGTTCTCGTACTCGTGCATGTGCCGCTAACTGGTGCAGTAAGTGTCCAGTAATGGACTTATCCAAAGGAATGCTAACCAAAGATGGGCTAATGTGAGGGAAGTCAACAGAGCATACTTGAATGAGGAAGTAAGAACTGACACTCCTTGCTCAGCAGATATTGTACAGGAGGATGAGGAATTGTCACCAGGTCGAAGGTACCCATACACTGGAGGATGTGAGAAATGTTTAACGAGAATTATCAACTGGCCTGTGAGTCTGTCTTGATGAAATAAAGGAGGAAGTATTTCTGGTACCTGTTTTTCAATAGGGAGGGATCCCCATGCGATTTTGACTTTTGTGAGGATTGGCTTGAAGAAAATTAAAACATTGACCAATGAGTGTAAGAGTTGCCTGCATAGCTCTCTTCAGCTGAGCCATCACTTTCGGTTCAAGCCTTGTTCCAGATTGAATGAATTCTGCTCTGCCTCTGGTGACTTGAGCGATGCCTACATAAAGGTTAAGGAATACCCTAAATAAGAGTAGGTACCATTAACTAGGTATGGACTTGCCTCAGCAGATATTCCAAAAGAGAACACTCTTGTATTGCCTAGAGAAATGATCAACTCACTAAAATGCTAAAGTGTGCAGGGTTACCTGAGTTATTCTTCACAAAAGAAAGTACTTCGGGTGTATTCTCTACTTCACCATCAGTCTAATAGGTCTTGTGAGCTTGCTATATTATTATAATAAATGACCATGAAAAATATTTGCCTTGGAAGGTTGTCATGGCTGGGCGTTAGTAAAATGTCTCTAATTGGAGCCAACACATTGGTTCCTGAAATGTGATGAATTTTATGCCTCTTTTTGGGAAAGGGGAACCTCCAAGGTTGGCTTTCATGCCAGAAATATGAAGCTCTGCAATAGCAAACCTACAATAAAAGTTACTCGGTTAAAAATGGAATAGAAACCAACGTTTCTTCATTATATTCTCTACTCCTCGGGAACAACTTCTCATGTGTAGCCCCAAAGCCAATAACTTTTAGAACTTAGAAGGGAAGTGGGAAAAGATGTTACTATTGAAGGCTGTCCCACTGCGCAAACTCCTCAAGAAAAGTTGTAAAGCGTTTTTGGCTTGGTTCATTCTAAAATTCATTAAACAGTGGGAAGTAGGAGAAGATGACGACCTGCTGCCAGCCATACTCCCACTCCGGTCAACAAGAAAAATTACTTCCGTTTTTGTTGGCTCACCAGTGGATATTACATTTGGGAAAAAAGATACCATCACTAATTTGGAGCCAGAATCGTCCTGTATAATGTGAATGCAGAATTCTCACACAAGGATAACTGACCTCCTCAATAATTGAGATAGGTTCGTTGTAATTTGTGCACTGCAGTTTTAGAGTAAAAATGTCAGACATCTAAGTTTTTTCGTGAGGTTTCTCAAGTTCTTAAGGTGTGAACCTGAGGTGAGAAAAATTTGACCACCATGTTTCCATCACCATCGGCAGTAGATGTCGCACCATTACTGGAGGATATGTCTACCAATTTTTGTGGCGGGCTTGCTGAAAATACCCCTGTAAATGTAAACCCTGGAGGTATGTCTCCCACAGACGTCTAAAAATTGTTCAATGCCACTTTTCATATATGTGAGACGAAGGTCTGACCCACCGTCAATGTTTGGGAGAGTGGAAGGCCTTTGGTGCATGGTAGACAAAAGATTAGAGAGCCTTCCTCATATTTCAATTCTTTCCCCAACGTAAGTTGGAGTCAATGTAAATACAAAGAGACCAGTAATGTACGTCAATGAAACTTCACAGGCCTGTTTTGGAGGAAGATTGCCCACAAGAAGTTTAACGATTTCCTCTTTCAGAGGATCTGACTCTATCTTTGTTGTTAGTTGACTTGTTTGCTGTCATAGGAAATTGGAAACCTGTTTCAACCAAAAAACCAGTATTTCCACTTGCTATAGAATCATCGTACTAAATTCTTTAAATGAAGAAAAATATCCTGACAATCTAGCTACCGTATTCTGAGCCTGCTCCTTTTCCTTGATTTTGGCTGTGATTACTTTTTCACCAATTGTTATCTTCAGGGCCGTGACAGTGCAGTCACCTTGGTAAAATTTGTACCTGCCAATCAAAATCAAAATCAAAGCCAAAAGGAAAAACGCCAGCCGTACATTGCCTCAATTGGGACAGTCTCAGAATTCACAAACGAGTGACGCAGCTCGACTTCGGCCGCGACGCCCGTCACCCTCGCACTCACGCTCAGCCCCACAAACGGCACCCCCACGCCAAACTCCCCCTCCTGTTCCGCATTATGGGACGCGCCACGAGGCAGCGCCGCCTCGGACTTTCGGCGAAACAGGCCGATCTCGGCGACATCCGTGTCGATCAGCACGGGAGCAGGCGGGGCCTCGGCAGCCGCCGATGACGACGCCGACGAAGAAGAAGCAGAAGAAGCCGCGGAAGGGGGCGTGGCGGGAGTGGGGACAACGGCGGCCGTGGTGAGAGACGTCGGAGTTTGCTCGTAGAACATCTGAATGGCAACCTGTGTGGCATGTGAGTTATGGGTTTGTTGTTTGACCGTCGGGGTCACACCTCCAAGTTGTTCCGTGCCTTAGACATGAATTTCTGGGCGGCGGCAGTGTCGGCACCTGTTATGGCAATGAAGTCGTCCATGTCGGTTGGGTGGTCCTTTGGTTCGTTATTGAAATCGTTTTGATGGAAAGCCGAATCTGCCTTTCATAATCGGCTCCGACCCTCCTCTCAACCCTCTACGCAGGGCACTCATCCCGTGAAGATGCTTGGATGTACCTACACCCACCAATGAGGGATCCGCCACATCCCACCCAAAATAATTTCCAATCAAACCCAAATAAGCGATGGATTCGGGAAGCGGCGCGGGCGACGACGAAGACGAAGCGTCGCACAGCAACACCTCGGCGCCAGCCTCCCAGTCCAACCCCAACAGCGACGAGGCCGCCGCCGCCACCGCAAACAACGACGGCTCGGCCGCAGCAGCGAACCCCGTGGACCCCGAACCACAATGCGAAGGTGACAGGGAACCCGAATGGGAAGGAGAAAGGGAAGGAGAAGGGGAGGGCGATGGCGATGGCGAGCACGAAGAGCAAGACGAAGAAAAGGAGGAGGTGATGAGGGGGCTGATCGTGGCGGCGAGGTACGGGAGGCTGGAGGAGGTGAAGGACCTTGTGGAGCGGCGCGGGGCGGACGTGAACTGCAGGGCTGAGGACGACTGGACCCCGCTCCATGTGGCGTGTCAGAGGATGCACCTCGACGTTATCCTCTACTTGGTTGGTTTGTTTGTTTGTTTGTTTGCTTGCTTGCTTGCTTGTTTGCTTGTGTCTGTCTGCCTGACTGCCTGGTCTTATTGTATCCCTTCCCCCGCCCCCCTTTCTTCCGTCTCTTCCTTCTTCCCTTGTGGTGTGTAATTGAGACTATACTAGTTGAGCAAAGGGGCTGATACATCACTTGAGACTACAAATGGGGAGAAGCCACACGATTTTTTGTTTGACTCGTCTGCCCCGGACTTGAACCTCTTCATGCAATTGTTCAAAGCCAGTTGCTCTAGAATGCGGTATTCACGGAAAAAGGACGGTGCCACTCCTTTACACATCGCCTGTGAGCAGGTTTTTTCTCCACTCTCTTTCTGTGGTATAATAGTTACAAGAATAATATCGACTTAATGAAAGAACTTCTTAGTGCAGGCTTTGATGTCACACAAAAAGTACTTTGATTTCTTCCTTTGCTGACCTTACTAATCCCCTCTCCCCGTTTTGTTGTGGCACATTCAAGTGCAGAAATGGCAGCAATGCCTTTCACACTGCAGTTGACTCTGGGAACATACACATTGTTACTCTGATGTTATCTTGTTTTAGTCCCACTCAGCTAAATACGATTGCTGTTTCTCAAAGAGGACTTGATAACTGCACACCTTTTATGATTGTAGGTTTTCAGTGCTCTTTGTGTTAAAGTAAAATCGTTGTAGGCGTGCATTAAGAGCCAACTTTGCATGGGTGAACTCATGTGTGAAAAGGTTACACGGAACCATTTTTTGTTACGTTTTGATTTCAACTTCAGTTCAGCAATGACCATTTCAGACTCGTTTCTTGTAATAGTTCGACTCTTCTACATTTTGCTTGCAGTTCTGGTGCCTCTGATCAGGAGGCTCTCTGGTTTCTCTTCCTGTTTATTAATTCTCTCACAAACTTGTGTTAGGTGGGTAAAAAAATCTGTAGAGGGTGGTTGTGATGTTAATACCACGAGAACAGATGGATGCACTGCACTACATGTTGTTCCCCCACAATCGTTTCCTTACAACCAATTGCTCACTTTATCCAGCTTGCAATACAAGAATCCATGAAGCAAGTGAGTACATTCCTTGTAGAATCTGGTGCTGTCGCAAATATCAGACGCAATGATGATGGTGATACAGCACTTCACACTTCCCTAAAAAAATGTACTTCTTATTACATTGTGTTTCGTTGTGCTTAACATTTTTAAGGTCCTGACTTGGTCTGGCTCCTTCTCAACCGATGTAAAGCTCTGGACTTGACTGCTAAAAGTAATGATGGCAGTACCTGCTTACTGTTAGCCTGCGAACAGGGAGATATGGCCTTAATTCATGTAAAGACCTTCCAATTTACATTTGAGACACACATTTTCTCAAGCATTTACTTTCTGCTAATGCTTCAGTGGTGAATACCCCAAAGAACGATGGAACTGTATGTTCTTATACCCTTTTCCCTCTAACATGCCATAGACCCCACTGCACATAGCTACCTCACGTGGCCATAGAGAAATGGCTTTACTTTTACTGGAATATGGTGCAGATGTAAATTCCTCAATTGCGACTGGAGAGACTTTGATGCATTTAGTTCGCCTCCAGAATCAAGATTTCCTCTAACTTTGCTAGGTACTGGGTCCCTCTTCAGAAAGTTTGTTGAACCGTCGTTGGTCTCGAAGACCTGAATGGTATCCTTTTTTTTTTTTTTGTCATTCCTCTATGGCATAGGTGATTCTTTCCTTACAGGGCAATGATGTTTCTATCCAAATCCCAACCCCCCATGGTTAATGTAAATGCAAAAAGGTTTGATGATGAGATATCTCTACCCTTTCACACCCTTTCCACAGAAACGATGGCACAACCTTACTTATTCTTGCGTGTCATTTTGCAGATGTTCCTGTAATCCCCTTTTATTTTTCCTTATACATATTGTAATCATTGCTGTGTACAGGTTGTAAACCGGCTGTTGGAATTAGGTGCCGATCCTTCTTCCATGAAAGATGATGGAACGTGCCCACTTCTCATAGCTTTTGATAAAAATCACCAGGAAAAACTTTTTCACAAAATTCCCAATTTGACACTCCTGCAGATCCTAGCTAAGATATTAATTACAGCAGGAGCACGCACGATGATTCCATCCCGGCGACGTGGGGGACAGTCCCCGTTAATGACGGCAATACAGCGCAACGATCAGTAACTATATATTTTCCAAATAATCCTAATGCCAGATTAGTGAATGGGTTCGTCTTCTTTACTCCTGTTTTTTGGCTGCTGATGCTGGATTTATATCTGATGATGGAAGCACAGTACTACATATGTGCTCAGATGGTCAGATGCATTTCTACATTGTAGTTTTCCGACAAATTTTTTACTAGGGTATCCAGATGACGAAGTATTTGACCACATATTAAATCAAGTTCCTGATGTGAATGCTGCCAGAGGGGACGGGTACAAGCCAATATGCCTAAATGGTTGCTGACACTTAGTTCAGTTGCACTGCTCTGCATTTGGTTGCCCAACGAGGAAATACAGCAAGAACAAAAGCACTCATAAAAAAGGGTGCAAACGTGCATGCAAAGGCACATCACAGTATTTTTTTCCCCCTATTTTTCTTATTTGAGATAGCTGTTGTCAAACACCAGTGCTCACCCTTTTCAGGACTTACACCTCTTCATTTTGCTTGTAGAGGAGGTCATTCAGCTGTCTCGTAAGTGTCGTTTTCATATTTTTCTGGTTTTTTTCACTTTTTTCAAGGAAATTACTCTTAAGTGCTGGAGCAAACCCTGATTCCGTTGCTGAGGCATTATCTGTGGATGACAGTGAAGGTACCCCAATGTCTTTTGCTAGAGAAGCTGGCAATTTTAGACTTGTAAGAATGTTGATGGATCCTCTCAGAAGGTTTGTCAAACAGTGTAGGTAGTAACGAGGAAGTTTATCCTCCTGCAGTTCTTTGGCAGTAATGCTCAGAAATTTTACTCTGGATTCTGATGATGATGCTTCCCACACCAAAACACCGGTTGAAGATGTGTTCGAGCCTATGCCACAGAAACATGTGGGAGTGTGCTCTATATGGTGTGTTTACTTGACAACAAAGTTAATACTCACTTAAATTTTGTATGGTTCACAGTGACCAAGAGTCTGTGCCTCTTGTAGTCCTTAGTAGATGCCACCATGAGTAAGAGTTCCAGAAAAACAATGTTAAGAAAATTCTACTCACGTTACAGATTTTGTGCAGAGTGTCTCAATGGTTGGTTTACATCATCATTCAATGGTACTGTCATCTACGATCCGATATTCTCTAATGTGTAGCAACAAGGTTACACACATTCGAGATGCCCAAATAAAGGATGCCAAATGATCGTGTCATACTATGATTTACGGTATTTACAGTTAAAAAGAAAAGTTCTAACTGTCACAAAGAGAGTGTGTAGCCAACATAAATCAGTATGAAGAACAGATGTTAAGACGAGCTATTATGGATATCCCGGATTTCAGGTAACCACTGTAAGTGAGAGCTACGTTGTAGTCAGCTTTAAATTACAGATGGTGCCCCAAATGCCAGACTGGTGGCATAACCTCATGCTGTGATGCCATTTGCTTCAATTGCGGATTTCATTACTGTGCCCAGTGCATGTTTGCCAAACATGAGGGCACCTGCGAAAGTTACTTTCAAAACGTGCTGGTATCTCATGAAATCAAGAGGGATTAATGACAAACCTGAAAAAGGAAGAAGAAAGAGGGAAAAGACGAGAATCCAGAAAGGCAAAGGAAATGTTTGAAAGTGAGAAAGTGAGTGCATCCCGATAATATAAAAACATTAACGTTCAAACAGTGGATCAAGGATTTTTCAAAGCCTTGCCCAGGTTGTAAATGCAATATAAAACGCAGTGGGGGGTATGCAAAAACCTCCCTTTTAATTTGAAACCAAAAGCAAAACAACTAAAAACACTCAAGGTGCTCTCACATTGTATGTAAAAACTGTCAATTTCAATGGTGTTGGTTGTGTGGAGGTACTTATATGGGCTTGTACACTTTTGGGGACAAGTGCCCTTGCAACAGGCACTAATCCTTTTTGTTGTAACAAGTGTTTTCATCAATTCAATTTTGATTTCCTCATAAGAATTGTTCGTTTTCTTTTTTTTTTGTGGAGGGTAATTTAATTCACTCCACATACCACAACAAAATTCCCACACACACCAAACATACAGCACCAAGGAATCCAATAAAAAAAGCACCACAGGAAAGTCGGCAGTTAATATTCCATCTGTTCTTATTGGCATCAATGAGAGGCAAGCACGGCTGATTGAGTTCTATTGGTGTATCAGTAACTTGTGTTTTACGGAATTATGTACCTTCTATTACAATTGGTACACAGATAGAGTCACTTGGGGCAAGGAGCTTCAGGGACGTGGGTGTTTTGGCTCTGTTGGTTGTTTCTCCGGGTGTTGTTGGTGTTACTGTGAGAGTTCTAGAGGGTGTAGTTGTTTCCGTTTTAGGGGTGTAGGGGTGTAGAATTTCGTTTTGGGGTGGTGGTTGTTCTCGAGTGGTATTCTGAGTTTCAGTATTTCGAGGTGAAGATAATGCTGTTGGTGTGGTGGATGAAGAATTGGGGCTGAGGAGTTGGGGTGGGTTTGATGAAGATGGATCCCAAGATAAAACACCCGTCTCGCATCCGCGAGTTCTAAGAAAAAGTCAAAAACTTGTGAAAAAGAGCAGGGAATAAGCAGTACTTGTTGGAGATGGAAGGAATACTTATCCTGAGAATATTTTACTGGTTAGTATGTTAGCTTTTTGACAATGATAAAAACCATGAAAAAGGCATACCGTGTTATATTGTACTTGGTGTTTGGAAGATGATCTATTTTATAAACATATCTTGATAGGAGTGAGAAAAGTTTGTGTGTTTGTGAGAGATCTTACCTATGATTGTGCCCATTGATGACTGAAAGAAGCAAAAGGTAAGAAAGAGTATTTGATTTTATGACAGGAACCTGTTGAAAAGCCAAATGGTATGAGAAGTGTCTTGGTTAATCTGTTAGTATTTTCCATGTGCCTGTGGCTGTCTTCTGAATCTTTCCACACACTATGATGTGTCACCAAGTGCAGCCTTGGACTGCGTGATGGTGTTGGATAAGATAACGGAAAGAGGAGTGGAGATGATGTAAGTAGTTTTGGCGTGGATTCAGAGTATGTGGGGCTGTGATGGGGTGTTTCTGGTGACTTCGAACAGTCACTGGATGATAAATTATTTCTGGAATCCTCATTAGGGTGCACTTTTGGTACACCCATTTTTTGGAGCTCATCTGAAGCCCATTGAATTTGACTGGCACTAATTTGGGGTATCTTGGGAAATTAGACAAGGTTTGAGCAGAGCGGAGCTCTCATACCACTCCGTGGTAACTACACAGAGCCACAAAAATATCATCCCCCACCCGGGTGATTGTATCACAAGTGGCAGCATTGAACGCCGCAACATCGGCTTGCAGTGCTATCATAGAGAACATCTGCTTCACTTTGGCCCGGGCAGCCACACTTCTACTAGATAATCCCAGGTGCCCAACTCCTTCAAAGAAAGCTCCTCCATATTCTATTATCAATAAGGAAGGCTAAAAGTTCAAAAGGTCCAAAAGCCAAATAGAAGTGAGGGAAACAAAAAAAAAAAAAAAACCCCAGTCACTTGACACACAGACCGTGGTTTCCTATGGTACAAATGACCACCATTCGCAAATCGCGCATGGCTCTCGCGACCAAATCCGACGCCTCTTCCAATTCGGCCCCAACCGCGTGCTCCACGAGGTCCCCGCCAAGAACGAGCACCTTCTCAGGGCGGCCCGCCAGCAGTCCCATAATCAGCGATTGCGCTGTGAACCCCTGCCCGGACCTCCCCAGGTGCACGTCCGAGCACAACAACACGCCCTCCGCCATGAGCCCTGGCCCTTGGTTGTTGATGTTGCCAATTTGGGCCGCTGCCGAGGCGGCGCTTGTGGTCGTGGTCGTGGTCGATGCCGATGCTGCCGTTTGGTTGTTTGTTGGTTGTACAGGCAGTACGCAGGCGGATGCTGCATCCCGTTCACTATTGTGGGTGTCGGTAGTGGCTGCCATCGGCGGTGCGCTGTCGTGGTTTTTTTTTTCCGTTTGGTTCCAAAACGAAAAATCTAGGAAGACAAGAATCAACACCGCACTTTTTAGGAAAGACAGTTCTGGATGTTTCTGATGATTTTTTCGTTCATAGCATTATTTTCATAGCATTATTTCTTGTAGAGCAGAAAGTAGGTCTTGTGAAGCAGGACCAGACCACTGCATATTTAATACGCCATAGCTTTCTTCAGCATCATAGGTACGTCCAGTCCCGCTGCTCTGGGTTCCATCTATAGCCCAATATCCCCAGTTGAGTGTGTTCTCAGTAATGTACTGCCGGATCATCTGGAACCTGGAAATGGAGTTGAATCAACCACCGCGGATGATGGGATGCATACCAGCGGCCCTGCCCTGTTGTGTCATCAACGCAGTCAGAGCTCGAGTGGCAAGTCCCAAACTCGCCAAGCCAAATAGGGGCAGTATAGGATTCGTTACTTTTCATAATAACTAGTGGAAAATAGGTTGAATGATGAAGAATTCCTGTGCGAGATACTCACAGCCCCATGCTTCATCCAATTCCGAAGAGAAAATCGAGTAGGAATTTGTAACGTGGTCCCTTTTCAGTGTTACCAGGGAGGAATCGAAGTTGCAGTTAGATACCAAGAATAGTCATGCGCAGAGTATATGAGCCTGCCTGGTACACTTAATGTTAGAGGAGAGGTTGCCACTTTGGTCAGGTCTAGAGCATAATTCAGCCCCTCCACGAATATCAAAAGAGATGGATTGACATTAAGAACGGTATTCGCCCCAGCGGTTGCAGCACGAGCCCAATCGTTTGTTGCTCCTGTGCCCCAAGCTGGTACTGTAACCTTCCCACCAATTGTGCTGCTCCGGAGTTCGTTTCGCAAATCAACACCAATCTATTGATGTGAGAAAGGGTGTCTCTTTCTTGTTGATAGGAACAAATACCACATAGGGTTGGGACTTGTACCGCAGTACCAAGGAAGACCAGTCAGAGAGCCATTTCTGCTCTGAGTATCGGTCATTGTACCACAAGCCATTCTGATCGGAATCGGAGCAGCACCAGTCACTATCACTCATGTGATTGTCAAGTATAATCATCAGTCCTTGTGCTTTGATTCATTATTGAAGGAATTCATATTTGAGTTTTCAAGGTGTCACGGTTCATCATACAAGCAA